>CAUYPK010142864.1:0-30593 GCA_963574355.1 Loris lydekkerianus
CATTGTGCACATTATGTGAGATACCCCCCTTTCCCTCCTTCGCCTCCCTTCCCTCCCTTCCCCCCGACCCCTCCCTTCCCTCCCCTCCCTCCATTCCCCTCCTCTCACTCTCTTTACTTCCTTTCTTTCATCTCCATTTCAAAATATGAGCCCTGCCAGTAGCTGAAACAAAGTCTGGATGGGCTCCCATTTCCCAAACTAACCCCATCTACTTTATAATGTTTTTTTCTTCCTGAAACGATAAAATGATCTATTTAACTTACCTTTCATGGAATAAATTGTAATATTTTTGTGCATATCTTTTCTAAAAATACCATGATAATGCCTTACCTCTTTGGGAAAAATAGATTTTCATTCCAGAGGTTAGTTTTTAATGATCAAAATACCAAATATTAGAAAAATACAAAAGAAATGGAACACAGTCACCCGAAAATAGTATTAAACATTTAATATTTTGGAGTGAATGAAGAAAATTGAAGGTTATTGCTTATGTAATCTATAGCTGGATAGATTGCTACAGTATCAAATAAAGATCAGTAAAATTTAGAAATACTGAATGGATAAACACAAAACTTTGTAGTACCCATAACAACTTGAAACCAAGAGGAGAGCGTTTGATGAAGAGTGTTGACTGCAACACTTGTTTTTTATAGACATAAAATGCCTATTAGTATGAGAAAGTCTCTGTGGAATCATCCACCTGAAATCCCTATCATATTCTCTCTTTATCCTTCAGCCACTGAAACATTCATCATGACTATCATGGAGACATTGTCTTCTATTTTCAAACTGATTTTTTTCTGTTCCCTCAGTGATGGCTGAAATTTTCATCTTCCAGGCTACCCTTCTTTGAAATCAATATTTCCTGCTAGTAAGCCAGAGCCTCCATTCTTCACAGGTAAAAGTTCCACCAGCAAGCCTGGCATTTAAGGTAATCTGTAACCTGATCTCACCTTATCCTTCCAACTGCAATACCCAAGTCTCACATTAACAGAATCCTCTGTAGTGTCTAACTATAAACCATCATCACAATTTTCTTTTTAAATAAATTTTCATAACTTTCTATCTTTACAATGTATATAAATCTTACATTTTTTTATATTATTATTTACATATTCCATCCTATCTTTCCGATTTTATCAACCTCCTCTGCACAAGGGTCCCCTCTCCACCATCCATTTTTCTGTCTCTGTCTCTCACACATACACACCCATGACACCACAAATACACACCCTGCTTTACTTTTCAAAATATTAAAAAATGAAATTATATTTTCACCTCTGGGAAAACTTACCAGATACTTTATGTCTAGAATGTTTTATTTCTTATCTGAGAATTTTTCCTTTACAAGGTGTGTAACAATGAATAATGTATTATTTTATGACTTGTCTTAAATTCTTGCTTTTAAACATCCTTTATCTCTGTATGTACCTACATTTTTATGTCACGTAGAATGTAAGCTCTTTGAGCACAGGGATAATTAGATTATGCTTCGTTGTTTCTGTCTTCCACATCTTTACAGCAAGAATATATTACTGAAAATGATTTTGTTGATTTATTTGACTTCATCCATATCTGAAAATAACATACGACCAGTCGGAGTTGAAAAAATAACTTTCAACATCTCTTTAGAATTTAGAAGCAGCAAGCATTACATTTAGAAGAAACTTGAGTTATTCAACTTAGTTACTAAACTATGAAACGCTCTGCAGAAAAGCCAAAGGTGTAAGTGCGGCCACATATAATGTTGCTGTAGGTTAACGATGAAATAGATCTTCCCCACACTTTCAGTGAAAGCATTTGTGAAACATGTATTGCACCAACTTGGAAATCTATATTCCGCGACAGCTGCTGACTAGTAATGAGATCTAATGAGCTGTCTCTTTATTGGAAAAAATAACATTTGCAGTAACAGCCCCTTTGTAAATTGTAAGGGGGTATGGGAGTACAGATATAACCCCCAAGTTGATAGGGGTATATTCATGTCAATGTCATTTCAATTCAAATCTAAGTTTCTGTTCTCATTCAGAGTAAGGTACTGTACACTCACATGTGAAAATCAGTGCCTTTTCTCTCCTAATAGCCTCTGGCTAAACTCATGTTATATTAATGAAACACTGATGCCAATATTATCATAGTAAACTTAATAAAATCAAGTTTAAACAATGATAAGCATTTCAGATACCATGTCCAAGTTTAACAGAAACCTCTTTTTCTTTTCTTTCTTTCTTTTCTTTGAGACAGAGTCTCAAGCTGTTGTCTTGGGTAGAGTGCTGTGGTGTCACAGCTCACAGCAACCTCAAGCTATTGGGCTTAAGTGATTCTCTTGCCTCAGCCTTCCAAGTAGCTGGAACTACAGGCGCCTGCCACAGCGCCTGTCCATATTTTTTGTTGCAGTTGTCATTCTTGTTTTAGCTGGCCTGGGCCAGGTTCAAATCACCAGCCTCAGTGTATGTGGCCAGATGCCTCCAGAATTGTTTTTCTTTCTCTCTGTTGTGTCCACCTAACACTCAGAGTCTGTTACTGGGAATGGACATACAGGGCCATGACAGGCTGCCCTTTCACACCACAGTGTCTAAACATACACATAAAAAAAGTAAATTATGATCAGTATTACAGCAAAACATTTGGAAATTGATGATAGTTTGCATTAAATTTGAATGCCTCAAGGTTCAGGTTAAAATCGCTGAAAAGTAGCGGTGGCAGAAACAACATAAATGACTTTGGAAATATTCTAAAAATCCTAATATTTTGCATGTGAAAATGAGTATTATCAAAAATTTGATGATAAAATGCATTTTTTCTTTTTAAAAACCACTTTGCCCTTGACTGGTGTTCAAATCATAGAAATTTGAATGCACAAAATACAATAATTTTTGTCTTCTAAAATGTCCCAGCATTCCCTAAGCATGGGTATTGATTTCTGGCAGCCAATCCACCTTTCCCTCTTCGCTCCTGTGACAGGAGCTAGATTTGCATCATTCTTAAATTAAATCCCCCCAGGTCTCCACTTTTCATCACCTCAACTCTTTCCTTGGATCTTCCTGTTTTACTCCCTCCATCTCCTGTATTTTCATCATGATCATATCTCCTGACCCCCAAATCAGCTTTTCACTATACTAAATAAATATCTGAATGTTGAAAACAAAACAACAAAATCTCTGGATTCCACTTCTTTAATTCCCGCTCTATGCTTCCAAATCACAGATGAGCCTTTCGAAAGTAAACTACTTGTATTTCCTGTTTCCAGCTCCCATCGGCTCTTTGGTCTATTCCTCCCTAGACTGCAATTCTATTTTCCAAAAAATCACTTCTCAAATTTTTAAAATAAATTTTCCTGTACGTATTAAGTAATCCAACATGATATTCTGGGTTACATGAAGATTATCATAGTGAAGTAGACCAACACAGCCGTCCTTTCACCTAGTCCCCTTTTCTGTCTGCCTTTGTAACAAGTGTAGAACGTCCAGAAAGAGCCTGGGCGGCCACCTGGGGACACTGGGTTGTTGGAGCGTCTGTCCCAGCAGGAAGGTGGGATCTCAGACAGCTGGCACGGAGAGGAGTGGAAGCTCAGAGGAAGCCTCTGGGGTGGCGGGAGACCCCAAGGAGGAAGGCTGGGAAATGGAGAAGGAAGAAGAGAGAAAACACTGGAGAGGCTTGGAGCCCAGCGAAAGGGGAGGAGGACTGGCCTCTGCCTCCTCTGAACCTTCGGTGAACAGCAGGGCACTGAGTTTATGAAGGTTTTTCTACCCTGTGAGCCCAGGCGTGGCGGCAAAGAGGGACCAGTGGGGTGACGCACCTGTCCTCAGAGTCCAGCAGTCCCCGCGGGGCTCCCCAGCACAGTGGGGTGAGCGGCTGCACGCTGGCTCCCTCAGCCCGGACACCCCGTCCCCCGCACCTCTCCGTCCACTGCAACCAGGAAGCAGGCTGGGCTCTGAGCTGGGGAGCTGGGCTCTGAGCTGGGGAGCTGCGCCCCGCGCCCCCGCGGCCGCAGCCAGAGCAGCTCCAGCCCCGGGCGGGACGCGGCCCCTCCCGCTCAGGCCCAGGTCAGAGAGGGCCCGACCTCCGCCTGTGAGTGGCTCGGGTCAAACGCGTGCACAGCTTGGGAACTCCCTGCCCACCGACATTCTGGTCCCTTGCCTGTGGTCAGGTAAGCAAGTCTGTGGAGCCGCTGCGCCCAGATTCCAGAGGGATGCGAGGTCATGCAGGCGAGGCCCGGAGCTCAACTCAGGTGCCAAGGAAACGAGCGTGGACGTGTGCGGCGGGCGAGCGGGTCGGGGTGCTGAGAAATGGGGCTCTGGAGTGTGGCCACCCACCCCACACCCCCAGGAGAGCTGCCAGGTTGGACAAGGCTGTGGCATTCAGAGAGGAGCATCCTAGAGCCGGTTCCCAGCAACTGCCGGCGTCCGGGCTGACCAGGGCAGCGTCCTTCCCCGCACCCACGACCACAGGGAGGGCAGCGTTAACCCAGCAGTTTGTGAGCAGCTGTGACCCCGAGTCAGAGCGCGCTCCAGGCCGCGGTTCCCAGAGACTAGGGGGCCCCGCACCTCTGGCACCTCTGGCACCTCTCTCTGGAGGACTTGTCGCGGCACACAGGGGCATGACCTGCAAGTCCCCGCCCGCCAGCGATCTGTGGAGACCCACACTAGTGGAACAGACACGCGGTCCCGGGGGGCTTGTGAGCTGACCGGTGGTGAGAGAGCCCACTTGGATGAAGTGATGGCGATACAGGGCTCCGCGTTCACGACTAGACTGGGACCCCCATTTTCTAGGCCTGGGTGAGCTCGGAAATCAGTCTCATCACAGACTCCATCTGTAGGCACAAACAGACCCTTTCCAGGCTGCATTCTCTGGATCCAGTCACTAAAAAAACATCCTGGTCCTTATTTCCGGGGGTGGATCCTCCTGGAGTAGGGAGTATACACCCCAATGCCTGGCCCCGGGCAAGAACTTAAAGGCCCAAGTGCCTTTGCTAATTTTAGGACTATTTTCTGCCAGCCAGCTCTGGGTCAAATGTGACCTGCTCAGGACACCACCCCCCACCTTCCCTTTACCCCAACCCACTAGCCCCTTTCCCCCCACCACCATCTGCCCTTAACCTCACCCAGAATAGGAAAAACAGTATATAAACCCCTAGACAGAAGACCCACATGGACTATCCATGTGGGTACCCTGTCTGCCTGAGATTCTGTTCCCTCACTTCAGCTTAATATTCCTATCAATAAACTCTTTAACTTACTCACCTGGTCTTGGTGTGTGGATTCATTCCTCAAATCTCCAGGACCAAGGACCTGACAGAGAGAAATCCCCATGACAATGGGAGTGTGCTGTGGGGTCCCAGAAATGGCAGTTTGGGAGAATACCCACACCTTCCTGCAGAAACATTGCTCTATTTGATAAGGGGAGAAGGATCCTAGCCCTGGCCCTAAGCACTCAAGTATTTAGACACCTCCCCTCCAACAACCCTCTCAGTTCAGAGAGCTGTCCTGGAGGTCCCTCTAACAGCTCCCCACAGGGGCTGGTAAAGCAAATTCTGAGCCCCACTGAGGCTTTGCAAAGCCTTTTAGGCTCCCACATCCTGACTGCAATCTACCTGGCTCTGCCCCCACCACAGACCTGTTGGAAAACAAGCAAATCCCTGGGAGGGATGGGGTCTCTCCTAAACCTTGGGGTAAACAAGTTCTCTACCTGGAGGGCCAGAGCCTACAATAAGGTGAAAGAACAACTGGCAGCTGGTTCTTTCACACAAACGTCAAACAACGACAGGAAGAACAGCTCCATAGCTGTCACAACACCTTCCAACACTAGCAACCAGGGCTTGGCTGATTCTTTTTCACAAGTACCACTGTCTCAGAGATTGAGCTGGGTGACCCTACACAATTCACATTTTCAGGGAGAGGAGGTCGTTGAACCTGTTTAAACACACCATAGACAAGTCAGCACCAGCGTTCTTCACGGCATGGGGAAGGACTGATTTCTGGGGACCTGGAGACAGGTGTCTCCACTTGATTCTTTGAGGTAAGGGCATATTTTAAATGGAAAATTAGTCACTTTCATTACAGAATACTACTTTGGGTGTCTCTGGGATACAACGTTGTACAGAATTTCTTTCTCCCTTCTCCTAGAAATAGCCCTTCTTAGCACTCATTATCCTGACCACATAGTTTGGCTCTGAGTGAGCATGTAACCTATTCCAATCTAATAAAAATTTAATAGCTAGATAATGAAATAGAAAAGCTCTCTTCATCATTCAGAGCTCTAACACAAAAAACTGCAACTTCTTTAAGTAGAAAATAAAATTTAAAGTAACATCTTAGGGCCGGAGAGTCAGGCTTGAAGTGCATGTGTCTAAGAATGGTGCCTAAGCCAGACGGTAAGAGACTCCAACAAAGGCCCTAACGAAACCTCTTTTCATTTCTCTAGCACATGTTCAGAAAGCTGTTGGTACTAAGTGTATAATTGCTGAGTGTCCATGACACTATATAATGAATACAAGAATGTGTCACCTTGTTCCCCAAAGTCAAATTTATTACTTCCAGTATGACCCGAAACATATTTTGTCTAGGTCCCCTTCCTTCACTTCACTCTCTTCTGAAGCAAGTTTATTACAGAGCTATATATACTTGATAAATAAGCTTCAAGGGGAGCTGGAAAAGTGAGTTTTCCCCTCTTATCTAAGAGCGGTAGGACTTAAACTATGCAAAATTCTCAAGAAACAAGCAAACTGAATAATTTTATGTGTCAACTGAGCATGACAGTCATTAAACTCTTTCTTACACAGGGTCATTAAACTTCAGGATGATGTAAACGTGTGTCTTTGCCATGTTCTCCTCTAATATTAAGGAAAAGCCAACGATAGGAGATACTGGGTCAGGGTTCAGAAAGAAACCTAAAGAAAGCATGAGACTTCCCAGGGTCCTTAAGCTATACTCTTGGTGATTTCACACACATTCAGACATCTCTTATAGTAATTTGAATAGTACGTCTATAAGACAGAATTGTCCCAAGTAATAAAGATATTTGTTATGTTTAATTTCATGTGTCATTTTGGCTGGGCCACAATGCTCAAATATTTGGTCAAACTTTATTCTAGATGGGTCAATGAAGTTGGTTTTGGATAAGATGAATATTTAAATCAGTATACTGTGAGTAAATCATAAGCCCTCCACAATGTGGGTGGACCTTATCTAATCAGTTGAAGGCCTGAATATAACAAAAGGGCTGACCCTGCCCTGAGTAAGAGAGAATTCTTACTGCCTGGCAGCCTATGCACTGGAACATGGGCTTTTTTCTGCTTTTGGACTCTAATTGAAACATTAATTTTCATGGATCTCAAGCCTTTTGACCCCTGGAGTGGAACTACACTGCCAGCTTTCCTCGGCCCCCAGCTTGCTGACTTACTCACAGGTCATGGGAATTGCCAATTTCTAATTCCTTATCACAAATCTCTTTCTCTATATAATACATGCATATAGGTCTCCCCTACTCTGTTTCTGTAGTGGGCTCTGAGTAATACAGTACCAAGAAAAGTGTTAAAGGAATAAATGAGAAAGCTCAAAGCAAACATCATATCATATTTTCTACAAAAATAATGACCATTTCATGAACAGCATAAATACTGTATCCTTCCCCATCCTGCAACAGCAATTGGAGTGTTAGGTGGTTAAGTAGTATACTCACGGGGAAAGGCTTTGTTTTGCACCAGGGGGACCCTGGAGATAGGGCTTCTTTTCTTACATTTCTAACAGGCCTATGGCTATACACAACCAGCCAGTTCCACTACAAGATTTATATCTAAGCCCACACACAAATGCCATAAAATATATCCATTCTAGCAGTATCTTTGTATTTTTCTTTTTCTGAAATATATCAAACTATAATGTCTAGCTGTATGGCTATTATACAACTAATGCAAATAGTTCTGGAAATAAATGGAGAATTATAGTATAGTCTAAATTTCCTTATATCAGAATATTTCTATTTTTTTACTGAGTTGCAGGTGATAGAAGGGTTCTTAGCACTTGGAGCTGTGACCCTATTATGTGACATATAAAGTGGAGCTAATGGGAAAGTTAAAGCAGTTGCAATTACAAGTAATTATTAAAATATATACTCTACAGTTTGCCACCTTAAACAGTACATTTATATACTCATATAAATATAAGAAATATATATATATATATATGACCACCACAGAATTTTATGTTAAATATTTGTTTTTATTCATTCTTTGTTCAGTTTTTATTTCTTTCAATATTTATTTTTGGTGAACCCACTAAGTACTTACTACTTTTTTTGGAAGATTAGTCCCACAGGAAGCTTCTGAACTAACCAATTTAAATAGAACATCTAGTAAAATCTAGCCAAATGTAATAAAAGCTATTTCTCTAATCTCAGAGTTCAAACTCATTTTGTAATAAGGATTTGTTGAGGCCTTTAAAACATATTGAAAATATTCTAAAGTCCAAACCTAATGATCAGCCTTAGTTTGTTGGTTCAGTTATTTTATCGGTATAAATTGGGAATTATTTAGAGAATAGTCAACGAATAAGCTTCAGTACATACATAATCTCACTAAATTTATATTCAATTTTATGCTGTAAGAATATGAGAAGCATTGGCAACTGACCAGATTATCAAAATGCCCATGAGTTCAGCAGGCTAATAGCCAAACAAAACCCATTTCTGCCATTAGATCTGATCTATTTTTCTCCTTTAGCACCATACCAATGACTAAATGATTCAATAATTTTGAAATTTTAATATAATAGAAATAGTATTAATGAAATAACCATAATGAAAAAATGTTGAGAGGCATTATGTGTCAGACATACTCTTTGAAATATTTCACGTTCTCATAGTTACAGAGAGAAAAATGTAAGGATTATAAAAATGAAGTAACAACTCTGCAGCGATATACAAATTTGTGTGACAGACTATGAGTTAGACTCATTCCTTCTAACTAGAGCCTGAGCTCACCATTACACAACTTTTTTACTATTCTACCACTTTACGTTGAGGGTGACTCAGGTTGGTTTTGAAAAAACTGAAGCACCAAAATCCCCTATTAGGATATGTTATAGACTAAACCCTTGTGTACCAGCAAAATTCCTGTGTTGAAATCTTAATCCCCAATATAATGATATTAGGAGGTGGAGCCACTAGGAAGTGATTGCATCATAAGGGTGAATGAGATTAGCATCTTGATGAAAATGACCCCAGACAACTCCTTCCTTTGCTTTTCAGCCATGTTAGGTCACAAAGAAAAGATGGCCACCTAGGATCCCGGACCTCAGAAGACATTGCATTGTTTAGTGCCATGATTTTGGATTTCTCAGCCTCCAGAATGATGAGAAATAAATTTCTATTGTTTATAAGCCTCCAGGTGTATAGCACTGTGTTATAAGAGCTGAACAGGTAAGACAATGGATAAAAGGTTTTAAAAGACAACACTTCTCCTCACCTCCAACTAAGAGGAGAGAGGTAAAGATAAAATTATTGAGATTAAGAAGGACTAAATGGTGAGTTTCCCAATATTCAAGGTAAGGACTCAAAACATCTAGAACAATGAAATGGTCAGTCTAAAGAGGACTGGAGGTGTCTTTCCTTCTCAGCTACCCTGGATGGATGGCACAACAGATGATTTTTGGTAAGGTGGTGAAAGCTGCTAACTCTTAGGTATCGCGTGGAAAATTAAAAACAAAGAGTATTATTAGGCAATGCTGAGTGTGTGGCTCAATTTAAAAAAATGCCCCATGTGTTACAAAAATCTGTTCTATTTTTCTCCTTGATAGAAAATGAAAAAATAAATCCCTAGTTGGCCTTCAAAAACTTACCAGTGAGGGAACAGGTGTACCTAGAGAGCAGTGATGGTTACTGGAGAGATTGGGGATGAAGTGGGGCTACAGCGGAGGCCAGTGGTATAGGGTAAACCTTTTTACATTTATTTGTTTTATAAGAATAGAATCAGAATTTGATTGGAGGAATAGGCTCTACTAGTACCAGCAGCAACCTCATAAGCTTGATATCACAGGCTTGATATCTCAGTCCTGAGCTGGCACTCAAGCCTGTTCCTAAGTGTTATCTGGAATTGGAAGGGGGGGGGGGGGAGAAAGCACTTCTTTTTCTTAAATGAAGATTGTCATGATCACACTCGTGAATTCTGTCTTTCTTTTTTCTTGGGGAGAAACTTGATTAAACAACAAGCAAACAAAAAAAATGTAGGAATGAAGAGATTTTCAGGATGAGGTCAATTGTAATTTATACACTTAGTTTAAATTAATTCCCATCATACAGAATAATCAAAGGGAGAGAACTACTGGGAAACTCTCTTTATACTCTTAGTAATGTAGCCAAAATCTCTCCTCCGAGTCCTTGGTCTCGGAGATTCAAAAAATAAATTCACAAACTAGGCAAGTAAGCAAAAGGACAGATTTTATTGATAAAGGATAGAAAAAATGTCAGAGCTTTTGGAGATTCTAAGTGGGTATCCCATTTGGGTCTTCTGTCTAGGGGTTTATATGAAGCTTGTCTCACACTTGAGGCAAATGGGTTTTATAGAGATGGACTATTATAACATTTGGCACCTAGGGCTTAAGGGCAGAAGTTAATTTTGAAACTACCTTTGTGGGTGGCACAAGTGGCTCAGTGAGTAGGGTACCAGCCCCATATTTTGAACGTGGACCCAGCTGAACTGCAACAAAAAATAGCCAGGCATTGTGACAGGGGCCTGTAGTCCCAGCTACTCTGGAGGCTGAGGCAAGAGAATCACCTAAGCCCAAGAGCTGGAGGTTGCTCTGAGCTGTGATGCCACAGGACTCTACTGAGGATGACAAAGTGAGAGTCTGTCTCTTAAAAAAAAAAAAAAGAAAGAAAGAAAGAAACTGCCTTTGTGTAGAAATCAGTCTCCTTTAGGATGTGTTCTCTGCTCTGGGAGTGGTGGCTGAGTTAAAATGCTGGTCAGACTGGCTTTTGGTACGTCTTGGGCCTAGAAAACATGGTTAAGCTTGCTTAGGCCTAAAAAATGGGAGTAAAGTCCGGTTCTGAGTAGAGGAAACCCTATCAGTAAGGCATGTGGTTAATAATGATTTGAGAATTAGTGTTAGGCTTCAACACATAACTTTTGGAAGAATACAAACATTCGGTCAATAGCATATGATATTTCTATAGATTGTAGCATTATCTGAACATGAAAATAATATAGAAAATTATTTCATTAGGAAATATTTATACTTATACTATGTTTTTAATGACGAAAGAAGATTATGAAATTTTAGTTAATAAATTTTAAATTATGAATTAGAAAAACTAGTTGGGCATGGTGGCACATGCCTGTAGTCCCTGTTACTCAGGAGGCTGAGGCAAGAGGATTGCTTGAGGCCAAGAATTGAGGTTGCTGTGAGCTGGGATGATGCCATGGCACTGGACTCAGAGTGATAGAGTGAGACTCTTTCTCAAGTAAATAAATAAATACATAAATAAAGGATTTCTTTGGTGGGATTATGTACTTCTTAGCTAGAGATCATTTAGTTGCATGTAATAAAATCCCTCTTTTTATAAACTAAGTAAAGGTATTTTTCTTTTAATGCCAAATTACAGTATTTTCACAAAAATTAATAGGCAATGTCAGGGAAAAGAGTAAATTTCACAGGCAACTTCTTGTTGTATGCCTTTTAGATTATTGCCTCTCACATTTGCTTCTCTGGGCATGGAAGTGCCCCCCCGCATCTACAACAATTTTCTAAGTGTTTCTTTCTCTATTTAATGATTGGTCTGGGCAGTCTGCATATGACATTAAAACCAACAGAACTGAGAGACATCCATTTGTGCATGAATACATTCCTCATTGAGTTAATAAAAAGGTGAGGTATATCAGTGAATAAATGTGATTATGTTATAACATGATTATATACTAGAAGTTTTTAAAAAGTTACAGTTAAAATAACTTACTTTTCTTGAGATGTTGTACTTTCTAAGAGCTCAGAAAAAACATTTGTGCAAAGAACAGCCATAATCAAGGCCTAATGTGTCTTGTAATCAAGGCCTACTATCTACTTGTAAATATTTCTGATGCTTTTCACTTGAGACTAACTTTATTGAGTCCACTACCTACATCAATTACTCATTCAATTACTCTCCATCTAAAGAAAGAGAGTTATAGAGAGAAAAATGGACAGAAAAAGATACTTGCTTTGGACGGAGTTATAAATTCTTCACTAGTTCACTTAACAAATAATCATTTAATTTCTACTTTATGTAAGCATGTGATTTCAGGTATTGAGGGGGCAACAGTGAAAAAAAGAAACTCTTTCTTCCCTCTCACTCTCTTTCATAGAGCTTTATTCTAACAGGAGAAAGACCATACCTTATAAATATACACAATGTGATAATTATTTACGTGAAGAAAGGTATAACATAATAGGGCATAGTGAGTGCTATGAATACATAAGTACTTGAGGAATGATGGTATTTTACATAATATTATCATTTAATATTATGTGACATTGCAACAAAGACCTGAAGGAGATGAAGGACAGAATATGAGAACTTCTAGGGGAAGGACATTTGAGAGAAAGTTTTGAATGGGAAAACTTTTTATTTGTTCCAAGAGCATGAGGCGATGAGTGTGACTGGGACAGGGCAACTGGGTGGCAATAGGAGTGACATAGGGGAAAGGATATTGTGGAGACTTTGGCTTTTACTATGAGTAAACTGTGACCAGCATAAGGCTTTACTGATCACGCTGTAAATTAGCCAGACCAGCAACTCAGACTTTTTAATCATCTCCATGGAAAGTTTTTCTTTTAGATCAGTTGTTCTCAACCTTCCTAATGCTGTGACCCTTCAATACAGTTCCTCTGGGTCGCGACCCACAGGTTGAGAACCGCTGTTTTAGATGGAATGGTTACAAATCCTGCAACAGAAAGCAATCTCCAGAGTAAGGCATTCTCATTGAAATCAGTAAGAAATAATTTTACTACCTGCAGCTATTATACTGAATATCTAAAAGACAGAAAAAAACTCAAGGAATCAATAATCAGTAATTAATTGGGTTATGGAAACATCAACATCAAGGTCATCAGTTCAAATCAAATTTGTGGAGATGTAATTGTTAACATCTGAAGGCACTTCTGTGGAAATTAGGAAATGGAGTTCTGTCTCAATCTTTTTCTCTTGTCAAGAAGCATTCATATGCAGGAGACAAGAATGGCCTTGCTTTTGATATTCAGTGGCACGCCTGCAGGAAGCCCTTTTGTGGATGCTAATGTTAAATGAATCTGGAAACTGGCCTATTGGGCTAGGGTAAAATACTTTAGCACACACATAATCAAACATTTTCTAAAATGGCATTAGAGTGTATGCTCCCTGGTTGATTCTCACCCTCATTATGCAAAATGCACTGAAAAATGTAATGCAGAACATAATGATTTGATTATGTAACAAAACCAGTTAACTGTTTTCATTAGCTGCACATGATGCTTTTGCACAATAAAGATAATTGAGTGTTGAAAATGTACTAATTTATTTAATCTCATGAGGAAAAAATATTGAGAAAAAAATGATGTTCAGGACTCCATTTAGAACACACAAAAAACATTGATAGTAAGTATACTGTAAATTTAAAGGACAATGTGGAAAAAATTCAGATTTTTTACTTGTTGAATTATTTAATGTTAATAAAATGATAACACATTGCCTTCTTACAAAGTTCTGACAGCTTCGCCAATTGAATGAGCTCAGGATACATTATTCTTTGTCCACATTGAGACGAACTAGATAAGCTGTCCAGGTGTGTGTGTGTGTGTGTGTGTGTTTGTGTTTAAAGAAATTACGATGTTTTAGTATGTTTGGACCCCTATAACAAAATAACATGGTTGGATTATCAATAACAGAAATTTATTTCTCACAAATCTGGAGACTGGAAATTCCTAGATCAAGGAACCACCCAGATGTATCTGGGGAGAGCTCCCTTCTCAGTTCAGAGGTAGTTAAGTTTCTGCTATAAAGTTACATGGTAGAAAGGGGCAGAGGAGATATCTTGGGTCTCTTTCATAAGGGTATTAATTCCATTGTTGAGGCCTCCACCCTTATGATCTAATCAACTCCCAAAGATCCTACCTTAAACACAGTAGTGATATTGGAGATTAATTATCATCCAACAAGTGAATTTTGGAAGAGCACAATCCATAGCATATAACATTTTCACATACTGAATCATTGTCTAAACATAAAAAATGACAAAAATGACAGAAGAGATTATTGTCATACAAAAATTTTTTTTGAGACAGAGTCTCAAGCTATTGCCCTGGGTAGAGCGCTGTGGCATCATAGTTCATGGCAACCTCCAAATCTTAGGCTCAAGCAATCCTCTTACCTCAGTTTTTCTATTTTTAGCAGAGATGGGGTTTTGCTTTTGCTCAGGCTGGTCTGGAACTTGTGGGCTCAAGCAATCCACCCGCCTTGGCATCCCCAAATGCTAGGATTACAGGCATGAGCACTGTGCCTGGCCTCCAGACAAAAATTTTATATTACTTTTTCTAAGGACATTTGTAGATTATGAAATTTTGTTAATATATTTTTAAATTATGGTTATCTCTGGTGGAACTATTCACTTCTTACCATTCATGTACTCACATGAAATAGAATCCCTTTTCTGGCCTAATTAAAGATATTTTTCTCTTAATATCAATTAGAGTCTTCTCACAGAAGCAACAGCCTGTGGCAGGGCTACAGCATGTTTCACAGACAAATGGTCTTTATATCCTCTTAGAGTGAATAGTATCTCATATTTGTTTCTCTCTGCACAGAGATGCCCTATTGTAACCACAATTCTCAGACTCTCCCTTGCAAAAATATAGAAGGGAGAATACAGCAGGTTCAATTTCAGGTTCAACTAGATTTAGCAGTAAGTAGGTCATCAACGTGCATGTGCTGACATGCAGGTTGGAAACCTTTGTTTTGTGTATTGTTGTTTTTGTTGTTACTGTAAACTTGTTTATGATCTTCCTCCCCTATTACCCTGCAATTCTCTTTAGATCAAGACCCTAACTGGCATATTACGTTATTTTCTCAGTATTGAAAGAACTTCCCAATTCACAGTGTATGTTTTATGACAGTTTTAGAATAATAATCTTAAGCCATTTTCCACCACATAGGTGTTATTTTCTGTACACTTTATTCCTGTTTTTTCATGAAATAAAAATGCTACCAAGTGGAATGGTAATTATGAAGTTTAACTAAAATGATGTTTATGAAAATTACATTAAAGTGGCATACACATATATACGTGGCATATACTATACTCCTACCTAGACAATTACATAAAATATACATAGGAATTAGACCTGTTGAATTGCAACAATTAAAAGTAAAATCAGGATTTATTTTTAAAATGTGACTACAATATGAGAACAGATTAAACACAACAGGTTATAAATTTACTGATAACATTAAATAATCAGTACAATACAGAGGAAAAGAGCATGAGTTTATGAAATTACTGACGATGGAGATATCCTTTGAAGGAGTCTTTATTGCTGAACGTTCCTTATCAGGTAAATATAGTGGAATGATTGTTGAAATTTTATTATGGAGTGTGTGGTGGTTAATTTCATCTGTCCACCTGAGCCGAGGGATACCTATATACTGATCATTATTTCTAGGTGTATCTGTAAGATAGTTTTCAGAAGAGATCAACTGAGTAAAGCAGATGACCCTTGCCAGTGTGAGTGGTCATCATCCAACCTGTTAAGGGCTTGAATCGAATAAAAATGTGGAAGAAGGAAGACATTTCTTTCTTTCACCTGAGCTGGATCATCCATCAGTCTTCTGCTGTCTTCAGAAAGATTAAAACTTACACCATCAGTCCTCCAGTTTTCTGGACTTTGAACTTAAACTAGAATTCACATCTTTGCTTCTCTTGGCCATCAGGCTCTGGAAGCAGATTGAAATGGTGCCACTGGTTTTGGGGTTTCCAGCTTTCAGACAGCAGATCACGGCACGTCTCGCTTTCCACAATTGCATGAGCCAATTCCTCATAATACATCTCTTTATATAGAGAGTATATAATCACATTTTATGGCTCATAATTCATATGTATTATCCTATGGGTTCTGTTTCCCTAGAGAGCTCTATACGACTAACAAGTTCTTTCTTCTCTTTTCCCTTCCTTTTTTTGCTTTTGTTTTTGTTTTCTTTCATTCTTGCCCTCTTTGTTCTTTCTCTCCACAAAATTTTATTGGGTGTCTAATACAGACAGTGATAAGAATGAATAGAAAAAGTTTCATTCCCTCATATAGCTTTCATTTTATGGGAAAGATAAGCAGTGAACAAATACACACCCTATACAGGAGTGTGTGCTTGCGTGTGCACGCAGATAGACAAGAAGATCACTGCAGTGAACCGTCAGTGGTAGAAGGAAAGAGCACCCACTTTTAGATACATATACATATACACTTTGGTCCTCTGGTCAAAGGCTACCTCATTCTACTTAAATGAAGAGTGAGAAAGAGCCTTACAGATACAGAAAAAGTGGATCAGGCACAATATGCATCAGGCGTTAACAGTTAGAGACAGGGAGCCTACTTGTTATGTTCACCCAAGTTCAAGGACACCAGAAATGCTGAAGAGGAATGAAGAGGGGAATCAGTGGTGGAAGATAAATGTGGAGTCGCATCTGAGAACCAGCTGATGCCGTGAAAGGACTTTGGATTTTATTCTAATAAGAATAAAGTGATTGGAGGGTTTAGAGAAGACAAAAAAAAAAAAAAAAAAAAAATAGGTGATCTTACTTAACAGAATTACTCTGGCTGTTACGTGAACAGCCTATGGAGGAACAAAGGGTCTGTTGTTTGGAGGATTGTTCAGGTTAAGAACAATTTTTAAAATTTTTTTTGAGGGAGTATTGGGGTCATATGAATATTTTCTGCTGTAGCTTCATATGTCATTACAAATTATACATCAGATATGATTTTAAGACTGCGACTGTCAATCAGCAAAAATGTATGGTTTTTACTCGTAAGTATTTTACTGGTAACACAAAGATATTCAGATTAAAGGAAAAGGAAATATCATGGTCTTTTAATCCTCTAAGTAGCTGAATTCATTACTAAGCTAAGTATATCTTTTTCAATCTTATAAAAGCACACAGCACTCATAGTAAATCATTAAATGTCAACTCATAATTTTCAAGCATAATTCAAAATATCAAAAATATAAAATAATTGATATATTCAAATGAATGTGAATTGTGACTATACAGGAAATTGTTGGTTTCCATCCTGGATATTTTAAACAATTATTTGTCAGAAACTATTAACAAAAGAGAAGCTGTACAAAGATATGTGTGCAATATATGTTTTAAAAGCATCATTAATGATAACACAAAATTAAGAGAATTCCAAAGGGCTAGATTTGGAACATATGGGGATTTATTCGGAGCTATTGATATACCTAACAGGAGAGAGTTTCTTCATTTCAAATCAAATGTAATATGGTGATTACCATTTCTGAATTGCCTACTTTCTGCCAGCTACTGAGCTAACTACATTGGATGCATAAATTATTTCAATGGTCTACCAAGTCATTGCTAAGAAGAATAAATTATAGGCATCCTCCCCTGACACATAAGGCCATTTGATGCATGTGTGTTTTAGGTAAGTAGCCAACTCGACAAGGAGAGTAAAATTATGATTTCATCAGCTTAGTTTTGAGATCACTGAGGAAATAATGTAATCTCCTGTCTTCCTATTATCCTCAAGAAGAAGAGTTGAAAACATTTGGCTGCAGTGGTACAGAAGAAACTAATACACTACAGATTTATTTTTCATTTGTTTATTTCCTGCAGCTGCCTTGCAGGAAATATGTGTATCATCTAATTGGGAAGGTGTCCACTAGCAATTACATCAAATGGAATCTGTGGGATCCAGCAATTACAGCAGATTGGATTAAGATCAAATGGATGCTTAATAAGTACTTCTTAATGATGATGATGACGATGACCACAGTAAGAGTACTGTGTGACATGAACAGCGAATAAAAGGCTATTTTCACGTTTTTTTTTTTTTAAAACAACATTTGTAATATGCCTACTTGAATTCCAGTTTTGCAGAGTATCTTTTCTGTGGTCTCTTGTAAGTCAATATGCCAGGTATTGATAAATAAACTGAACAATTTATAGCAGGATCTTCAAGCTAGATGTCATACAAAAGGTCTTTAATAGTACTCAAAACTTTTTCTATACAATACATTGCTATAACAACCTAAAATTAAATTACAAACATTAAATGATGTTGTCTGTGTCTCAAACCATTTTGTGCTATTGTAACGAGTACCACACACTGGGTAATTTAGAAACAACAGGTGCTTTATTTGGCTCATAGTTCTGGAGGCTAGAAAGTCCAAAATGGAGAAGCCACATCTGAACAGTAAGAGCTTTTTGCTGTGTCATCCCATGGTGAAAGGGCAGAGAGATGGCAAGAGAGAGTAAGAGGTCAAACTCACAGGCTCAGGCCTTTTTTTTTTTTTTTTTTGCAGGTTTGTCCAGGGCCAGGATTGAACCCACCACTCCTGGTATATGGGGTCAGCGCCTTACTCCTTGAGCCACAGGTGCTGTCCCTCTTAAGGCTTTTTATAGCCAATGCTAATCCATTCAGGAGGGTGGCGCTCATATGACCTGAGCACCTGCTATTAGACCCACCTCCCCAGGCTGTTTCATGATGAATTACATGTGCTTTCAGGGGGCACATTCAAACCACAGCAGCCTTCTAGAGTTTAGGCAAAGGTCGTTGTCTCCAGAACTAAATTCAATTTTACCTTCAATAAGCATCCACCTATACAGCTTAAAATTAATGTGTAATGGGAAAAGAGTAATTAGTTTAGAATGCAAAAAATCAGAAGTTCATCTAAATAGAATTTTAAATATTTCTTTTAAAAATCAAAATATAACTTGGCACTTTAAAATTAAAAATGACCTACTTAATCACAAATACAATAATACCTAATTTTGAAACTATAATAAGTGTCATTCTTTTTGTACTATAGTTCTTAATGATGTTGATGATTAAGGTAATCAAATAATGATAAATCATCAAATAATATAATCTTATTTTACATTTCTGGTATGCAAGGGTAATGTAGATAATCTCTTCTGAAACCTAATCTTGTACTAAGTGCTGCGGAGAAAAATGGAACTGATTCTGCAAGAATAGATACTGCAAACAAAATATTACATTTTATAAGAAATTCTAATTAGCTTGAAAAAGGATAAGGTTAAAATAATTATCTAGCAGAGCTTAAGATATTTTCATTTTTTAATAAGAAAAGTATGGGAAAAGATTGGATTTCAACATTAATATCTGGGTAAAATTTAGTTCATAGATTTTCAGTAGGAACGTTAAGATTTTAGAGAGTATGAAGAATTTATGGAAATGGATATTTACAGTGCTTGTGTGTGTAAATTTAGGGTTTGTGTGTATGTTTGGTTGAAATTTTGTTTGATGCCCTAGTTGCCTATTTTAATTTGGGGCTACATTTTTGCAAAAAACTGCCCCCTACTCCAGTTTAATATTTAAATATAACTACACTAGAAAATAGGGCCCAAGAGTCTACAAATTTTGAGAGAACGATGATACTGTGTTCACTTACCCAAGTATTTTACTTTTTATGGATTCATGAAAGAACATAATATGGGCACTGTCCTTGGCTTTCTGAACTGCTATAACAAAATAGAACACAGACCAGGTAGCTTATAAACAGAAGTGCATTTCTCACAGTTCTGTAATCTGGAAAGTTCAAGATCAAGGCACACATGGGTCCAGTGTCTGTGAGGACTTGCTTCCTCAGGGGCAGCCATCTGCGAGGGTCTCTCTTTGGCCTTTTTCATAAAGGGCACAGATCCCATTCACAGGGCTCTGTCTTCACATCCTAATCACATCTAAGAAGCCCCACTTCCTGATACCATCATCTTGGGGGGCAAGGATTTTCGCATTTAATTTGAAGGGATGTAGACGGTTAAGCCACAGCATATACTCTCTGTGAAATGTCTTTTTGTGCAATTAATAATAATTTATTTCTTTCCTACTTCTACTTTCAAAATTATTATTGTAACATGAGGTAACTTTATAATTATAATATTGTGGAGATCAGGTTTCTAGCATGAAGGGCATTTTTTTTTTTAGTCCATTTCTGTAACCTTTCATAGGAATTGCTGGTCCTGCATATGTATGCATTCTTTCCTAGCATTCCTGCTCTAATGTAACCATAATGGCTTACAACATCTACTTTGCTTTAATAACTAAAGTAAATCCCAGGGACAGATGTCTCTTACGTTATCACTTTGATGCAATCTCAGCTCTGGATCATGATTCCTGCATTTGCTGCAGGCCGGGTTATGGCCTCTGTATACAATTCCTTCCTTCTGTGTTATCAGGACACCCAGTTAGCCTCGCCATCACCTGGGAGAGGGTAAGAGTTCAACAAGAAATACTTACTCTGAAGGAATGAATTTTCTACTGGTCATGTATATGGGTGGCGGGGTCGGGGGGCAGTGCATTTTCTATAAGTAACCTTTTATCTTGCTGGAAAGGGGGGAGGCGGACAAAGGAAGGACTGTGCACACTGACAAGGTGCATGCAGTTGTAATATGTCTATGCATGTAACATGTTAACATGGGAAATCCGTTCTTTCATAAGACAGCCTACAGAAAGTAACACACCACTGAATCTTCAGGCCTAGGGGGGATGAAAGAGAAGAAAAATTCAACATTTCATGATTCGCATTTCTCAGAGGCAAAGACCATATCAGCATTTGAACCTAGGCCTAAGTCTTTGCTATTTGGGGCAGAAACACTGGACTTTAAAGATTGCAGATTACCAATGTAACTTCCAGCAGGCTGCAGAGAGAACATTGACTAATGCCTTTGTATCTGATTATTTTAAAAAGTCACTGCATTTATTTATGCCTTGAATTCACAGATCATAGATGTACACTTAGATGAACCTCAGATAAAAGTCTTTCTTCCCTGAGTCACCCTCTTTCTAACTGCTGGAAAGCATCATGTTTTGGGAAATACCCAGGCTGTCCGTTCTATGCTTGAAACCACGCCAATGGTTCACTCGGTGGAGCTAAATTTGCTTCCCTACAACTTCCTCCCACTAGTTCCAGGTGTGCCCTCTGTATCCGTACAAAATTATCTAATTCTTCTCTATGACAACCCTTGACATAGCTGAAAACAGCTATCATGTCCCCCTAATATTTTATTTTCCAGGCTATTTACCCATCACAAAAATAAGATTAACTGTCCCTGACCTGCCTCATCTCAGGTTGGTGATGATAGTAAGGTGAGATAATAGATGTGAAAGTATGTCAAGAATATAAATAAAAAATGTATGATATTTATCTTGGTTATATTTTAAAACTAATAGGTATGAAATTCTAATCTTTAAGCTAAGACATCTCTCACAAGCTATTTAAAAAATTCAATTGTTTACATTTCTGTATTTTTAAGATGGACATACATCAATGCCTGGGTAAGAGAGTCAAAATAATTTTTCAAAAATATGTAATAATTAGGAAAACTGAGGTAAATCAGTGCAATGTCCATGAAGGATAGAATATGTGCTGAGAAAATTCTTTCAAATTCACAAACCTAAAGATTCTGAGAGGAACGGAGCTGACGGACCTCCCTCTTTAAGACAATGTTCCTCCCAATATAAAAACTCCTACCATAGCCCCACTCACCCTGATATAGATCTCTCACGTCCCGTCGATTCTGAGTAAATCTACCTCTGGCATCTGCACAGTGATTCATACATTGCAGCATCAGGGTTTATAAGAACTGTGTGAATTAAAACATACCAAGTGGATAGAACAATGCCTGTCTCAAAGCTCTGTCAGTTCCCACTGTGATGGCAGGATGATGAGGATGATAAATTCCACAGCACCCAGGTGAGAATGGGCATCTTCAACTATACACTTCCCTGAATTTGTGTACAAGGTTTTAAGTTTTGGCTACACATCTAAGCCACTGGGCATCAATTCATTTTTCCCTTTCCTCCATCTTTCCCCATGTCCTGGAGAGAGATCTGAAGTATCAGGCATTGTAGTTGACTTAGTCATTGAAAGTGCATGTTCAATGATTAACATGAAGGCCTCTGTTATAGATAATGTGGGTTGCATGCTACACTCCTGCTGCCCAGGCTAACCAGGCCTATTCTTTCTACACCTGCCTAGGAAGTGGAGAATTCATTGTTCAGATAGCTCTAGTACAAGTGGTCAGTAATGCCACAGTCAAAGGAACACTCAGGTCAGTGTGGTCACTGCATTGAACAGAAGAGAAAAAAAATGGAGATGCAGCTACCAGATTATTATCTTCACTGATCTTACCCAAAATTGGAGAGAAAGACAAGATGAACGTTGTCTTAAGTGCACAGATTCAAGGTAGCACTTTCATTAGTAATTCATTTTGTTTCCTCCCAACCTCACCTTTTTGTTATTTAAATCCTTTCCGAACTTCTATCCAAAGGAGAAGAAACAGTCCGGATGGCCAGCAGCTCCCTCTCTAGTTATTCCTGTTTTCCTACGAATTTCTCATTCCAGTGCAATCAGAAGGAGGAAGGGATCCTCTTTGCAGCCCACACCTGACTGGTTGTTGTTCACTGTGGCCCTTTCTGAAAACGTAACAACCACTTTCCTTGGCTGTCCGTGAGGCTGGCTCTTCCCTAGTCACACACACTGGCAGTTCCTCCATTGTCATTTTGTCTGATTTTCATAGCATTTTGGTAAACAATACAATTTCTTCTGAATTTTCAACTTAAATCACTCTATTTTACATATTTTTTCAGTCCCTTTTTGATTTCTTCTCTGATCTTTTCTCCTAGTCAGCACTGCCATTCAAAATATAATAGAACTTGGGAAGTACATTCTTGAATTTTCATGGCTTGATTTTATTTTCTCTTTTTCTAATATGAACCATCTCCTCTTTTTCTCATAATTCTAAATTTCTGGCTTCCATATAATGCTGAGTTCACCATGCTGTTACTTTCTTATAAGATCCAGGATTCATCTGCATTCTATAATTAGGCTCACTGAGTTTGTTAGCTCAGAAACTCCAGTGGCTGGAAGCCCCCCTAAGGGGCTTGGTGAAAACAGAACATTTTACCCCTTTCTCCTGGAGGTTAGACCAACCACAAAGCCTCCTTGAGCCCACACAGGTTGCTGGCATGTTTTGTTCTGAAAATTATTCTTCTGTGTTTTTCCACGGTTGAGGTTGTAATATTGGGCAGGGAATCCCCCTTATTTCCAATTTCTTTTTGTTTCTTAATATTCCTTTCATATACAAAGCATACAATCTTTGTACATTGTTATGCCCAGATCATGAAGTCCCCAAAGACCACCAGGGAGCCCATTCCGAGGCAAAAGCAAAAGAGTCTTTTGCTGCAAGCTCGAGCTTGGGCTCCTGGGGACTCCGCTGCAATGGATCCAAGCCAGGAGCCCCGAGCTCTGAAGCAGGGGAGTTTTATAATGCAGTGCAGCAACTGGGGCGTATGCAACTTGAACAAAGGGGCTGCCTCTGGATTCGCTGCCATTGGGTCTGCCATATTACCTGATCCAGAGGGCGGGTCCTGATTGGGAGGTGGTTGTGTCATGATTTCGGGGAAGTGCCTGCTTTTACAGGAAAGTGAAACTTTCAAAACAAAATGGCGGAGAAAACAAAACTTAACTCCTAAGATGGCGTCAGCCACCCAAGATGGCGTTGGTCTGGTTCTATCTATATGAAAAGAATTTATGTTTATTTGGTGGATTTCTCTGTTCATTGATGGCCTAGGTAGGCAAGAAATATCAGCAGACAAAATGCCCATAAATGGTAAATAGCTGGAACATCTATCAATTAAAAAAGCATAAATTTAATAGGTCACATTTCAAGGAAACTAAAATTACTTTTTCATATCTATAAAATTCTATGACTCTCTGTAAGATCTATTAATTTAAATCAGATATAGATTTAATTTAACATACCACTATGAGGCATTGAAAGATTATGGGCACCCAAATGAATAAGGATATATAGATTCTGAGCAATATACTTAATGAAATTCATTTATTCTAAAGCCAAAAATGATAAGAAAATTTGAAACAAACACCAAAACAATTCTAGGATCAAAGACAATCAAAATTTAATTTACAAACTATTTAAAACATGATGAAAACAAGAGCATAATATATCAAAACCTATGGAGTACTCTAAGGCTGTATTCAGAAAAATATTCTGAACATGAGACACTGATTATGAACCCTAAGTCATTTGAAAAGCTTAGAAAACAAAAGCAAACATAGGTAATTATTATTGAAGATAGACACAAAACAACGAATAATTGAAAAACAGGAAAATCATAAACTTAATTAATAAATCCCCAAATGGGTTGTTCAAAAACACAATAAAATAAATACATAGAAAATCTTATCATAAAAAAAAAAATTGAAGTAAATAAATTTACCAATTATTGATCAACTACAAGTGCACGTAGGAGGAAAATTATTTTGACTTTGCCTTATTTTTTGTTTTAAACCTCTATACAAATAATACATTATGTGGACATCAGGTTGATTTGCACTACAGGAATATTATATAATGCTTGAAAAGGTGGCAAAGACTTTTAATCTGTGTCCATCACTTGCTAGTTGTGTGAATTTGGGAAATGCATTTTTATATACTTCAGTTACATTATCTGTAAAATCACATTGTTCTGAAGATTGAATTAAATATGTATAGAACTACTATATAAATTACTACCACCTGGCTTGTAATTAATAAAAGCTAGGTATTAGTAATTAGTAATAGTGGTAATAGTTGAGTTTTACTTTTTAACTATTTACCAGCTACTGATTGGATGCAACATATAATGTTATTTTTTAGGATTTTTTTAATTTTAACTCTTAGCATTGAGAGTGGCAAATGGCAGGCAGATTATCATAGACATTTTCAAGTAAATAAATTCAAATCTGTTATCAATCACTGAAATTCAAAGTACACAACTCAGCCACATTTTAAAGCCCAGTTTCCAAGCTTTACCTTGTTTTCTTGCTTGGTTGGTTATCATATCACAGGGAATTTGTATAAACACAGCTGGGCTGTGGCAGAAAGAGGCCGTATCCACCCTCTTAAACTTGTCCGTGTGGAGGCCACTGTTATCAGTTGCTGATGGCCTCGTCATCTATTTTCTTGGCACAGAAAAAAAATCATTTGTAGCAGGTTCATTTTGTTTTTACTCCTTGGCATCAAAACCCCCCAGAGATGGTTTTGTGGCCACTCTGCTCCCCTGTGAATTTATAAGTGCCATGCTGAATTTTAACCTTGCTACCTACTATTGAAATCTGGACTACAGATGTGAAGTACACTTTCCCATCCTCATTCGTAGAGGGCAGAGGTAAGTAGAACACAGGTTAGTCCCTGCCGGCTCCCTCCCCTCAAACTCTCCTAATGGAACCACAATTTCTCCTCCTCCTCCTTCCTTTCTCATATTTGGTTTCTTTTTCATTCATGCTCCAGGAACTCTTCTAGTGTGGTGTGGGTGAGGTGGTGGCATTGATTATGCAGTTCGAGTCTTATTTCTACTCTATGAGCAGTCAATTCAAATTGATCCTCAAATTTTACTATTTTTTAATTGGCACATTAATTGTACATATTGGGGTGTACAGAGTGATATCTCCCTACGTATGCAATGTGTAATGATCAAGTCATTTAGCATACATAGTATCCATCACCTCAATTTTTTACCATTTCTTTTTTACCTTCAAAACCTTCTAAACACTGAAAATACATGATAAATTATTGTTAACAATACTTGGTACAGTATAGTGCTATAGAACAATAGAAGATATTCTTCCTCTCTACCTAAAATTTTGTATCCATTAACCAACCTCTCCCTTTTTCCCTCCCACCCATCAGCCACTAGTGATCTTTCTTCTGCTCTCTATTTCTTTCTTTCTTTCTTTCTTTTTGAGACAGAGTCTCACTGTGTCACCCTTGGTAGAGTGCCATGGTGCCATAGCTCACAGCTAACATCAAACTCTTGGGCTCAAGAAATTGTCTTTCCTCAGCCTCCCAAGTCGCTGGGACTACAGGCGCCCGCCACAACGTCCAGCTATTTTTTGTTGCAGTTGTCATTGTTGGTTAGCTGGCCCAGGCCGGGTTGGAACCTGCCAACTATGGTGTATGTGGCTGGCACCGTAGCCACTGTGCCATGGGTGGTGGGCCTCTACTCTGTACTTCTAGGAGGCCATTTTTTTTTTAGGTTCCACACATGAGTGAGACTATGTAATAATTATGTTTGTGTTCTTCGCTCCTTGCATTCACATATTGTCATCTGGGTCCATCCATGTTGCCATTCAAAGAGTGGCGTTTCTTTAGAGGAAAAAGAAGTTGTCCTAAAGAGACACAACTGTCACTGTGAGTGGCCAGAGAGGGAAAAGTATCTAAATCAAAACAGAACAAGAGCCAGCATATGTGTGGTCTCAGAGACCATAACAAATAATTTGGATTTTATTCTGGTTGCAATAGTAAACAATAAAAAGATTCTTAAGTTGGGGAGGGCCACAATCTCATTTTATGCTACTGACTAATGCAAACTGTAGAGGCAAGAGAAGAGAAAGAGAGACCTCTTAGGATATTGAACAAATCAAAGGGAGATATAAGGCCGGGGTGAGGTCTCATGCTGTGGGGGAAGTGGTGGTGAACTTGATGTGAAATGGAGAGAAAACGAGAAGCAGCGAGGGTAAGTCCTTTGTCACAGGCGGGAGATACTGAGCCGTTTATCCAAGGGAGGTGTTTACTCTGCTCCAGGCTTTGAGATATATGAAGGAAGGAAGGAAACATTGTTTCCATTTAGGAATGATATTTTCAGGAGGTAAGGGTAAGAAGAATGAAGTCTAGGGGAGTTGCTCATCAGAGAACATTGGTCGCTCCTGGTGGGGGCGAGAATTTGACTGGGAAGGGCGAGAGGGGACTTTCTGTGGTAATGGGAACATTCTGTAGCTTGGTGCCTATGGCTGTGTGCGTTTGTCAAAACTCATGGAACTATAAACTTAAGATCTGTGGATTTCACTGTATGTAAATCATACCTTAAAAATAGAAAGCTATGTGTCAGAAAAACAAAAGTACTTTTTGTTTGTGTATAGAGGAAAAAAAGCAATTCAACTAAGGCAGCTGTCCACTCAGATAAGAGTGCAAAGCAGCTTTAATTCTTTGAGTAAACTGCTTCTATTTAGTTTATGGTAGACGGAAATTTGACAACCTTGGCTTTAAAGAATTCATTACAATTACTTGAAAAGGTAAATTATTCCATAAAGAACTCCGTCTGTGAAAATGATAACTATCAGGTAACTTTCCTCATGTGGTCAAATACATGAAGGCTATGTCCCCATCCAAGCCCAAATTCACACAACAGAGCTCAGGGAAACAATCAGCCATGGGATTCTTTTCTCCCTTTTTGTTCAGACTTTCTGAGCGATGGACATGTTTGAATAGCAGATATAATTTGTGGAGCTATAGAAAGTGCCTACCTGAAAATGGAGACATTCCCGGATAGTGAAGTGTCATGGTTAATTTCATTTGTCAGCTAATGTCTCCTTCCCTTTACTGGAAACATTTTCTTACTTTCCAGTTTAATGACTAATTACTCTCGAGCTAGAGAGGAGGGTTAGCAGATTGCTAAAAGCCCATGAAAGCTTACAGTTTCCTAATTCAGAGGTTTCTCTGGGGTGATGCAGACCTACTGCACACCAAGGTAAACATCATTGTGCTGCCCTGTGGGGACAGGGGTCTGCAAATCCTGCTCTGACTACCGCTTTTGCTGTAAGACACCATTTGTGCCTCTGGCCTAGAGTTTTGTGTTCTTTTATCATTATATCCATATATGAAAAAAAAAAAAAAAAAAAAAAAAAAAACAAGCTAACTTGTTCTCTTACAGATGGAGTTGTATCAGATGCTCCACATCTTCAGAAGGATCATGCAGATTCTTCAGTAAACAGGCTGTCATTTCCTGTGTGTTTATCTGATCTTTAGATCAAAGCTATAGTTCTAAAGCCACAGAGCCTGGAAAGTCCAGCCACATTTGTGGGATATTTCTAATCAATATACATTAGACCTATTAAAATTTAGAGCTACTTACTTGTGGAGGAGAATATAAAAATCTGAAAAAGTTTCATAATATCTCTGAAATCCAAATAACACCGATTAGTGACCTGTGTCTCTGTCTAAGCCTTGTTATTTACCTGATCTCAAAGATCAGGATACAATTAGTAAGTGATATCTCACTTTTCCCCATAGAAGAAATACTTTGCTCTTAACTGTGCCTGTAAACTGAGAAAGCTGAGGTTTTGCTCTAGTCTCTTAAAACCTTTCCTGATTTGAAACATGCACATTCTGAACCTTGACTGTAACCGTTTGCTTAGTTCTCACTTTTTCTGAAAGTACTGTATACAGACAATTTAACAACGGGTTACTACTATGTACCACCAATGTCTTCCTTGAAGTGGAGCAAAAAAAAAGTGTTTTTACAGTTGGTTGTAGGAGGATCAGAAGGTCCACTTAGTATCCTGTTGATACCACATCTTCCAGAGATGGTGAGGGCTTTTCCTGGCTGCTTTCTCTTGTCTGGAACTCTAACTTCAAGGCTCAGCCTTTTTCTGAGGGGAACTCCTTGGCTGCGGTATACCACTCCTCCTATCCTGCACAGAGGCATTAAGTTAGTCCCCTAGTCTAATTCTTAGCCAGAAAAGCGTATAACTCTGGGACACTGTGGACAAAAGCATCTTGTCAACCTCTAATTCAACTCCTCTACTCTAGGGTTCTGTGGGCTGAATAAGACAGTTTCATGACTCCACCTGCAGCAAGAACTTCTCTGCAAATTAAGAGGAACAGGTAGATCATAAAAGGACACTTAAACCAATTCTATGAATATGGGAATACCCTGAAATTTAGATAAAATTGACTTTACTTCTGGAAATAACGTGTTAACATGTATTTTGGTATTATTAACAGCGGCAATGGAGAAATATTAAATGCATTCTTTAAGCTGTCACTTTGTATGATAGACTATTAGGTTGACTATTTCTAGACATTTGTTAGTCTGTTTTCATAGACTAACAAGTAATTGCTTTCTTGTTAACTTGAGAGAGAGAATTCTGCAGATAGTGTCTCTGCTACACCTTCTTGGGTTATTATTATTATTATTTAGATATTAAACACATGCTAAGCAATATGTAGGATTTGGAATTAAATTTGATCAATGACCTTGATGTTAATTTCCATTCTGTTTGTTTTGCTAGTTTGTAAACTAATAAGTGAAATTTCATATCTGTTATGTATTTTGGAGGGTATTTAAAAAATAAAAAGGTATTGTTTACAGAAAGGATTCTTAATGTCAATTCTCTACATATCTAGGATATGATATATCTCCTAAAAACTCTGATCTTTTATGAAAGAGTTAAATGTGAGTGCAGTCTACTTCTAAGAATAAAATTACCAAATATCTTTGTTTTTAGAAAAGCAAAATAATCTTAAATTACCTTAAATTCTACTGATATTATCTGAGCTAAAATACAAAAATAGAGACTGCCATTGTGTCCTTTACCAACACACACTCTGAGATTAATTAATAAAAGATTTATATTAAGTAATGAGATAGTGAAATAAAAATATCTTTTCTATTTGTCTTAATTCTTATATCTATATATGCACCTCAAATGTCTAGAAATAGTCAAAGTGTCTTCAGTACTAAACGTCAGTGAGATACTCAATTACTTTTAAGCCGCCAAGATTACCTAATGAAATACAGTAATTATTTGGCTCTTTTTTTCTTTTTTTTTTATCGTTATAACCCACTAGAGTGTCTGCAACTGGGTAAATTGTTCCAACTTTACCAAAGTCAAATATTTTATCACTACTGCAGAGAACCTAATTACCATGTTTATTAATATGCCTATAAAAAAATTAATTCAGAGCCTTTCAATCCCCCAAGGAGCCAGACCATAACTTTCTCTGTCTTTGGGATTGTGGATTTCTTTTCTAGCGAAAGAAGGGAGGTCCCCCACTCCCTTCTGGTAACTGCTCTAGGTATGACAGCCCTGATGTGCAGATGGAACACCAGACACATACAGAAAAAAGGGAAGTGGGCTGAATAAACTAACTTGGTAGCTCTTAAAACCTGCTTCTCTGCCTGGCTGAGTATGTGGCATCCTTTTGAAGTGTCCTTATTAGAACTCTAGGAACCAACCTTTGTGCTTCAATTTCCTCCTGATCCCTCACATCTGAGGATTGCTACAATTCATGGCAGACTAGGACATTCTCTGTATTTCTTCCTATACTCTTCATTTTTTTTTTTTTTTTATTGTCGGGGATTTATTGAGGGTACAATAAGCCAGGTTACACTGATTGCATTTGTTAGGTAAAGTCCCTCTTGCAATTGTGTCTTGCCCCCAAAAGGTGTGGCACACACCAAGGCCCCACCCCCTCCCTCCTTCCCTCTCTCTGCTCTTCCTTTCTCCACCGGTCCCTCCTTCTTTCTCTCTCTGCTCTCCCCTTCCACCATACCCAC
>CAUYPK010142869.1:0-14013 GCA_963574355.1 Loris lydekkerianus
GCAAACTCAGTTAAGACTGGTAGAAGAAATAAAGGGATCTAGACCTCAGCGGATTTGGACCTGGGAAGATAGTGTGGCATTGGTGATGGATAGTATGATAAAGAATACAAAAAAAAAAATAAAAAATAATAATAAATAATAAATAAATAAAAATAAAAAAAAATAAAGAATGGTAGTATGATAAAAAATGCAAAAAAAATAAATAAATAAATAGAGCCAAATAGGGGATGTTTAGTCAAAGAAGAAAAGGCTACCACAAGTGAGAAGCAGGGGAGAGGGCTGGATATTTTGTGTCTAGGAAAGACACAATTTATTCCATATAGTTTCTAGGGGACTTGACTGATTTCACATAGCTCAAGATAGTTGAACTATGTGAAATAATAGTTCGAGATGAACCAGAGACCAGTTCAGCTCAACTTAACAGTTCTCTACTGAACACATGCAAGTAGGTCAGTGACCTGGCCATAAAGTCTAATTGGGAAGGCAAAGGTAAATATTGATGGATAATTAAACAGAGAATCCGGGAAGGGATTCCTAAGAAAATAGCATCATCAGGGCCTTGAGGAGCAACTAGGTTATGACCAGAAGAAAGAGGTAGGAGGCAGTGTGCAGACAGATAGGAAAGTATTGGCAAATGCCCAAATGGAGCTTGGCATGCAGCTGAAACAATAAGTTCAATGTGGCTAGAGAGTGGGGACCAGCGGAAGAAGTAACTGTTTCCCAGGGACACTGATGAGACATGAAAGGGTTAAACTAATTGGTAGGTAGTATTGATTCTGGAGAGGTGGAATATGGCTCAACTTAAGAAAGACATGTCTAGCATTGCTAAAATGCTGCCAGGAAGGGGAAAGTAGCCATTCTGAGAGGTACTTGGGAAGAACGCCCATGCTGCAGGGGATATTGCATTTGTGAGGAAGGTGATGGGGTGTATTTGAGACCCATATACAGATTCAGAGAGGAACCCTGCCTCCCACCAACTAGGTGACCGGAGCGTCAGTCCTCCCACTGTTAAAGGGGAATAGTTCTCCTGTTTTTTCAGGGTTGTTGTGAAATTTAGAAGCTATAGGTGGTGAGTACTGAGCATCTTCTTGTCTAGCACACAGAAGATATTTAGTAAATAATATAGTGTAGACTTTCTGATTTAAATTATGAAGAAAAGTGTATAATGAACAGTAATTTGCTCAAGCTTAACAAGTATCCCATATTTTCTTATCTTTAATTTCTGAAATATTTTAAAGTTGAACATCAAGACATTACCACCCTTAAATATGTCAGACTGTGTTTCTAAAAATTAAGGACTTTTTCCTACATAAAAGCACCCAATAAAGAATAATATTATAGAAATTTTAAGCTTCTCTTTAACAAAAAATCTTGGATTCTATGGCATAGTTTTTTGAACATTATTTCACTAACTCACATGTAGACTTACTCCTATCGACTCTCCCAAATAAGTTCTCAAGTGTAACATTCTCTGAATGCCTTCCAGTGTTTCTCTTCCCCTATTTAGTACAGAATAAGGTTTTGCAATTCTTACTTTTATGTATAAAGTCTGGTGATACACCATTCAGCCATACAGAGCTCTGCTATGCTCACCAAATTTAGAAAAAGTATTTACCTTTCTAAACATAGATAATTTTAACTTAGATTATGTCAATAGCTATAACAGATGGGAAGCACACTTATAAGTACTGGCCTTATTTACAAGCCATTTCTTTTTCTTTTTAGATAATTTCCTCCTCCAGGTGAGCAGAGACTACTCCGTCTTTCTTTCCGATTAACTTCTGTCACACCTGCTATGACACTCACACTGTTTACTTATTAGCACATTCTTCCCCTGGACTGTGCACATGGGGGGGCTTGTGTTCATCACAGACTCTGGTCCCCAGCCTACAGCATGGTGAAAGCCAAGCCCTTGGTAGATGTTGGTTGAATGGCTACATGAGTGTTGCCAAGCCCTCAGTAGATGTTGGTTGAATGGCTACGTGAGTAGGAGGTGCCTCATAGCTCTAGTCGTGCTGTTTTATATTCCTCATCAAGCCTGCCTTTTCCAGACAGAGCAAAAGCAAAGTTCTGCTTAGGTCATATGACTGTAATGTTGGAATTAACAGACTCTAAACTAATGAGATTTTCTGATAGCTCCTTATGTACTCATAAGACATTTTGGCAATTACTCAATGAACCCCCACTTGTATTTGCTTACATATCTTCCAATAATTCCTCTGCAGACTAAGTGGCACTCAATAAAGTCTAGAGGCTAAAAATAGAGAAAACAGTCCTCTTCCCTGTCTCTTGAATGAAGAGAGTTCCTCTGCTGCACGTAGCTAAATATGACTACTACAAACAATAGAACTCATGGCAACGAGGACCATGTTCAGTGGGGCTTTTGTTTTTGGCAATATATAGGGTTAGGATGAGGCTGCCAAATTCTAAAGGCTTTCAACTTTGTGCCAAGCTTTGTCAATTTCACGAATTACCTATCAGAACAATTTCTAGAAGATGGGTTGTAATCCAACTCAAAACAGCTTCTTAGCCATTGTCAGTGCCCTCCTAGCTCTTCCAGTGGTCAGAAAAGCAAGTCATTGTTGAGTCTTCCTAAAAGTCCACATAAACTACTTCCTTCCCCCCAGCTCTTTTTTTTTTTTTTTTTTTTTGACTGAATAAAGCTGGAATTCCTAAGATAGAGAATTCAGACCAGGGCACATATGTGACTATAGTACCCTCATAAATCAAATTATGCAAAACACATGTAATTACCCACATTACCTACTTGAATAAAAAGAGACTTTTTTCCCTCCAAGACATAAGAATGATCTGAAATCTACTTTTCTTGGCAGATTATGTTGCCCATCCATCTCCAGCCATTGGTACTTGTTCAAACTGGTGTAATGGCTCTGCAAAGGCTGATCCTAAAAGGTCCCTAAATTCATATTTAATCTAGAGATAAGTGCAGCAATCAATCTTTCTCGGGGTCTGAGAGAGCTATTGTATTCCACCGGATGACGTCGCATGTGCAACTATTGTTATGGCTTTCTGCCCTAATGACTCAGAATGCACATTTTCAGACAATCTAAACTGGCAGGGCCATCCTCAACAGAGGGAACCCAAGTCAGAGAGTAGGTCATTACTTGAGGGTTTTTTTCCCCCCGAGGTTTGAGGGAGCAGCTGTCACTGGGGCTATTGCATCACACTGACAGTGTATTAATGGAAAACACTGCAAAGGCTATCTAAAGACAGGGGCTACAGACTAGACTAAAAGCTGGCGGAAATCTTGCCCACATCTGTAACACCTCTACTCCTACGCAGGTTTGGATTTGGCTGTTTGAGTTTGGCTATAGCACATTTTGCTGTCACTATTTTTACTTCAACTCAGAAAAAAAAACCACAACAAACTTCTAACAGAGTAAAAGCAAGAGGACAAAAGAATAGCACGTAGTCTTTGAAGGAGCTGGCTTAAGGATATACTCCAAACTGGGGGAAGAATCTGCCAAGGGGCTCAGAACCTCCGCAGGGTGTGCCTAGACTCAGAGTCCTAGAATGCTATGGGAACTGTGTGAATCTGATGCCAAGGCTGCCAGAGGAGCAGCCAGGCCACATGTAAGAGTGTTAAACCGCAGATCACCAGGACCACAGCTGAGGCCGAGGGCTGGCAACAAAAGGAAAGCTGCCGTGAGGGCGGGGGAAGTGCCCCACGTTCAAGGCTAGAATATGCCTCTTGGCTCTCTCCTCCAGGAAAAGGAAGAAGGACCCAAACAAAATATAATAGGGGAATGGACAGACACATTTTCAGATAAATAATTTTAATTGAATCAAACAATAGCGCAAGAGTGCGTTTCCATCCAGCCTTGGAAATAAGCCAGAAAAGGCTGTGCTAGGTTGGTCTTTCAGGTTTATATGGAGAAAAGCAGACTGGCGCTCACCTCAGAAATAATGACGGGGAGAGAGGGTGAGCAGCTTGGGAGATAGATCGAGAACCCACAGAGGAGGGCGTCTACATAGGTAGTGCACATCCTCTGGCCTTCCTCTTTTTTCTGACACAGGTGGGGAAGAGTTAACAATTGTTTTGAAGACACCAGGCATGCTGGGATTTGATGATAGAACTCTGCGATGACGACGCAGAATGTCCCCTCCCTGAAAGCACAGGGTATGGAGAGAAAATTACCAAAAGCATCTCGTATTCCTCCTCTGCCCTTGCACCTCCACGTGCAGTGGGTTACCTGTCTGGTGTCCGCACAGCACGCTACCTGCTTCATCTCCCCTCATCACATTATTCCCACATCATATTAGCTCAGTGTTTAGAAAGACCTCAATTGTCTCCTCATTCATCCAGTCAGGAAACATTTATTGAGCACCTCCTGTGTGCCAGGCCTTGGGGTGGGCATCAGGGATAAAATGGTGAGCAAAACCAGACAAGGGGTTTTCTGCATTCCTGAATTTATGACTTCACTGGGGGGGGGGGGGTCAGCACTAAATGGAGAGGTGCTAATTAAACAGTCATACAGATAAAATGTAAGCTTTAGTGTAAGTAGTTCTTATAAAATGTAAATTGCTCAGAGGACTTTGGGTTTTTGTCAAGCATGCCAGCTTTAAAGTCACTGCCACCTTCTTCCATGGCTGATGTCTCTGCCAGCTCCAAAGTGGCTGGCTTCGGGGGGCTGTCAAAGACCCCAGAGGCTTCAGCAAGTCAGCCTATTCAGTTTTCACTGGCTGCCCCAACTGCAGGCCCTCTCTGCCTGTGGGCCCATGTGCTAGGCAAGTGAAACAGAAACCCCTCATATATCAACGCCTAGCCCCATTCAGCCACTCCTTCCCTTTTAAACAGGCTTCCCTTAAGATGCTTAAATTTCCAGGGGACAAGGTGGTCTTTCATGTGTGAAGACCTCAAAGAAACCTACCTAATCACACACGCCTAGATATACCGCATATACTCAAGTATATACGGTACCTAGACTCAGCTTAAACCATGGATGGCAAGTAGACTGCCGTGCCTGCTCTGATCTACAGCTGATACCCTCCAGGAGCACTAGGTTGAAAAAGTTTTCAGAATGAATAAGAAATTTTCACTGTGAGTGAGTACATCTTATGTAGACCAGAAAAATGAAGTGTCCTCCCCATGCTTAACTCAAGCTATGAATGTGTTCTCATTACTCCTTCAACAAATATTTGAGTGCCTACTAGGTAGCAAATGTAGAACAGGAAGAGGTTTATTTGCAAATGAGAGCACCAATCCTGGAACAAAGCCCCCTCTGAGTATTTACAAGTCACACCTTCACGTCCATCACTCATTCATTCATTCATTCATTCATTCACTAAACAACTTCCATAACAGGCACTGTGCTTGGTGTGGGGGATCTAGTGATGAACACAAAGGATGAGGCTTTGCCTTCCTGAAATTCAAAGTCCCATGGGAGAGAAAAGCAATAAATAAGCAAATATAATTTCAGATAAAGACACCTATATTAATAAAGTAATAAAGAATTACAGGGTAGCCACGTGCATAGCTCACACTCATAATCCTAGCACTCTGGGAGGCCAAGGCAGGTGGACTGCCTGAGCTTAGGAGTTCGAGACCAGCCTGAGCAAGAGTGAGACCCCCATTTCTAAAAATAGCTGGACACTGTGGCGGGCACCTGTAGTCCCAGCAACTTGGGAGGCTCACTTAAGGATCATTTGAGCCCTGGAATTTGAGGTTGCTGTGAGCTAGGATGCTATGGCATTCTACCAAAGGTGACAAAGTGAGAATTTTTTTTTTTTTTTTAATCTCAAAGTGAGATTTAAAAAAAAGAGAGAGAATTACAGGGTGAAGGGTACATTTGAAGTAGGTCCTCCTTTGTGAAGGAGATGTTTAAACTGAGCCCCAAGGCACACAGCAGATGGGTCACCTGTGGGCAGGTCATGAGGAAGAGAACAGCAGACTCCAGATACTAAGCACAAAAGCTGTGAGGTGAGGAAGATCCTGGAGGAAGCCAGCAAGGCTGCCGTGATGAAAGAGGGATGGCGTCACATGAGCTCTGGAAGTAGGCAGGGATGGGGCACAGGCAGGCTGCACATCCTCAATAAGCCATTGTGTTTCATTGTATTTTTACATTTTAATACAACTTGTATTTAATTATAAAAATGCTGTGATGTGCATGTGAGGATGTAGCACAGGGAACAGACACAGTCAACCTCGTGCTCCGAGACTACCCCAGTGGCTACTGTGTGGATGGACTGCAGGACCAGAGAATCAGCACTACAGCATCCTCATCTATAAAGTGAGGGCTGAACTGCAGGGGCTCCAGGGTCCTGACATCTGTGATGCACTTAGAGGAGCACCAGGGGCACAATGAGCACTGGTCACTATTACCCCCTTGGGCGCCCTGCAAAGGCCTAGGCACACAGAGGTGGTCAGTGAGTAGCCACTGAACGAATGACTCTGCTTTTCATATAGGTAAGAATCATCCTCTTAATTCTTACGAAATCTGTCCTCCTGAACCTAGCAGGTCACCATAGGTGCTGATGAGGGCAAGGCATTCAACATCTACTCAGGGGCAGGTTGGGAGCTGCGAATGAGCTCAGTCTGGATTAAGAGTGCCCGAGGCTATCCCTCTAGAAGCTTCCTATTTTTGTAGGGTGGCCACTTTTACCTTCCTGCTGATCCTATTTCTGAGCATATCTTAGGAGCAAAACTACAGAGTCTCTGCCTGGAGTGGGCAGAAGGTGGAAAGGGAGGAAAGGTAGAGAGAACAAAGGTCTACAGGTAGAAATTACACAGGGTTATTAGTTTAGGCTTCAGCTCTCTGGGCATAAAAAAAATTGCAAGTATTTTGGGACAAGTAATATGAAATTGCCATCTTTTCAGATTAAAAAATACTTGAATTTCAGAAATTTCATTCAGTTCAAGCTAATATACAGTAACCAAACTACAGAAGGCCTAAGTGCCATGTTAAAGGATTGTATTCATCCCACAAGCCACGGAGTATCACATATGGTTTTAAGGAAATCTAACAACACTCTGATTTAGGTTTTAGAAAAATAACTTTGGCAACAGCTGAGTAACACTCTGGAAAGGCAAGTGAATGGAAAGAGGAGAATCAAGTAGAAGGCTCTCATAGTAGATTAGCTTACCATTCCCAGTTATTTGCTCCTTCCTTCCCTATAAAAGCATCCAACATCTTCTCCTATTTCCAAGAGACGTGCAGGCCCTTTCTGTAGGAAGAGCAAACTTCCCTGGTCCATCCTCAGGCGTGGCTATGTGATCTGCTTTGGCCAATGGGATGTGAAAGGAGAGGACACAAGCAAGTTCCAACCAAACACTGTAAGGGTCACTGTGGGCTTCCTCCAACTCTTTTCTTTCTGCCATATGAAAGGCATGTTCCTAAGATTAGCTGCTTCTTTGCCCTGGATCCTTGAGTAACAGTGACATATAGAACACAAGCACAGCTCCCACTGGTCTGTGGCTGACAGGTAACTACTGAGCTGCAGGGGTCACTTGTTATACTGCAAAGCTGACTAATACATCTTATAAAATGGCAGCCTCCAGGTCATAACAGAATGACAGGAATACTTTGTTTAACTTGCATGAAATGTTTAAAACCTTTCTTTTAATTAGTTGCCTAAATGTAAAAATCCCAAGTTGATTTCTTTAACAACTATAAGAATTAGTAGAGTCATATTCTTGTATGACAGAAATCAACTGAAAGTGGGCAGTGACCGCCCCCATCAGTCGGGCAGATGCTCTCTGGTCTTCACTATTTCCTGGTGTCTCTCTAACTCTGAATGTCAGTCAGTTGCCATTCAGCAGTCACCATTACACTGCTGTTTTTCTAAAGCCCAGTGTAAAACAGATTATTCATATTACAAATTATCTTGATTTATCCTAAGGATAAAATGAAGAATGACATGCGCAGCATCCAGCAGCATGGGTACCGTGTACGCATTATCTCTTCATGTCCACCCTGCTATAATTGCACAGCAGGGGAAACTGAGGCTGGGGGAGGTTAACAGGTATCCAGAGTTAGACAAGGTCTGTTTCGAAATCCCATGCTCTCAACCTCTCTTACAACTTGTTCACAGTGGAAAATGTAGAAGATGAAAATATGAGAAAATGCTAAGGCATATTCTTCAGGGCTGGCTGAATGTATAGGTGCAGTCTGAGCTGCCTAATCAAATTGGGTTTCCAATTAGCACAACTCTGTCCATAGCAGTATCTCTCATTCCCATTGTGCTGAGATGAGATTATTAACCCCATGCACCAGATGTGACCAGGCCTTCTGCTCCAAAGCAGGCCTGACGAGGCAGTCTCTCCATCTGCAGTGAGAATTAATCCTTGAGCAGAGCACACAGGATGGCCGCAGTTATGGGCTTTCTCAGAAATCCTAAGAGTGTCTACTCTTTTCTCCTAATCCAGTTGTGAGCTTTATGAACAGCCACTCAGGTGGAGGGTGAAACATCCACCAGCAACCTGGGAGTGACTCATAAGGCCGAGGCCTCAAGCCTGTGGGCTTCTACACCTATCAGAGGTGGTATATTAAATAAGAAAACCCGGGCCTAAAGACTAGGATGGTACTCTAGGCATAGCTGCCAGCCTCTATTCTTAGAATTACCATTTATTTTAAATTAAAAAAAAACTAGTTCTGGTTCTTACTCTTCCTTTCCCTCCCCTATGCATTTTACTCACCAGCCCTAAGCCCAGCACACTAGAATTGTAAAACATGCCAAGGTGCAGAGAGTCCCTGGGGCTGTCGCAGCTCCTGCTACAGTCACCCTTATTTGAGTTAAGGCAACTCTCTTCTGATGCTCAGAACCAAAACCTCAGTGTCAGCGTTAACACTGTCACAGCCTCCCACCCACTTCCATCCTCCACACACAATCCTTCAGCACTTCTGTTGGCTCCACTTTCAGAACAAGACCGAAGGTGGACCACCACTTCCTACCCCGCTGCTGAGACCTGGGCCGGTTCACTTTATCTCTTGCGGTGGCCTCCTAGCTGGTCCCTCTGCTTCTGTCTTTTCTCAGCAAAGTGTTCATGGATCCTGTTGATGTGTTACACTGGAGCAAGTGATCTATGGCTCTTCATAAAACCTTCCCAAAGTCTCCGCATTTCACTCAGAGCTCAGCCAGAGTCATCCTGATGGGCACTGTCCTGCCTCCTAATGACTTTAGCACCAACACGCCTCTCCTCCCACCACAAAGGCCTCCGTGCTGGTCCCACCTCAGGGGTGCTGCACTTGTTATTCCCTCTGCCTGAAATGCTCTTTCCTCCAAGATAGGCACACAGTTGGCCCCCTTAGTCTCTTCCACCTTTGTTCAAATCTTGCCTTCTCTCTGAGGTCTTCTCTTAATATTTATGATCTAAACATTTTACATTTCCCTTCCCACTTATTTCTTCCTCCTTAGTAATTATCACTATCAAAATATATACTAAGTTGGAGGATATACATTTATCTATTTTTAATTTTTTTGACCTATGTCGATGGTAATAGCATATGGGTCAAGCTATTTATCTTATGTATCTTGTTGACTATTTCCTCCCTGTCCAGAAGATCAGCTCTATGAGGGCAGGGATGTTGACTTCATTCATTGTATTCCCAATACCCAGAACAGTGCTGGACACAAAGTAGGCCCCCAAGTCAACAGTTACTCAATGAACCAAGGAGTGCTTCAGTTTTCATTAAATTAAAAAAAAAAGGCTCAGCGCCCATAGTAGTGGCTACAGCGCCAGCCACATACACCGAGACTGGCGGGTTTGAATCCAGCCTGGGCCAGCTAAACAACAATGACAACTGCAACAAAAAATAGCCGGGCATTCTGGCAGGTGCCTGAAGTCCCAGCTACTAGGGAGGTGGAGGCAAGATAATTGCTTGAGCCCAGGAGTTTGAGGTTGCTGTGAGCTATGACACCACAGCACCCTACTGAGGGCAGCATGGTAAGACTCTGTCTCAGAAAAAAACAAACAAACAAAAAACAACACTGCTGGCAGGTGCTCCTGAGAAAGGCTATTTTGGTTAAAAATATCCTGGGCTTCTTGAAAGTGCACTGGGAAAACTTTAAGTGTATTTTTTGGTTCAGTGAACGCCCAGGATATACCGAAAGGAACAGAGATTACAGAGGGAAAGGAGGTGGCTTTGTGTATATACTTATCCAATTTGAGATTCTTGTCATTTGTTTCTCTTCCTCTACGGATTTGGGCTGCTACCCCTGCTTGATGCCCAAACTATTCTAACCAGAAGCCCCATAATCATAATCTTTTCAAGAAAAAAACATCCTTCTGGCTGCCCTGCTTAAGTTTAGAGCAGTAATTAATGTTACCGCCTTTTGAGACCTGAAACCTAGTCACATAACAAACACTTTGAAATGATACATACAGTCTGAAATGGGGATGGGTGAAGCATGGTCCCTCTGCAGGGATAGAGCAGACAATGGGGCATAACCACACAGTTCCCAGGAGTCCCGGAGCCACCTAGCTGGGTTGGGAAGGAAGCCCACGGGATGTCATGTAGTGAGGCATAATGTCAACATCGGTTCGACAAGAAAGCTAAGATGCATCCACAGCCCAAACACGGGGCTGAGCCTGCATGTAGACACTAGAGAGATGAACTTCCCAGAGCTGTGGCCTGGAGCAGGACGCAGAGCACTCAGGCACCCCCTACTCCATGGTCTCTGTTGATATGTCACTTTGGAGCAAGTGATCCATCCCTCTTCCTAAAACCTTCCCAAAGGTCTCCGCTTTTCACTCATCATAAACATGGCAGTTTTAGGATGCTGTGATGTATCCTCTGCTCAGAGTCCCTGGTACATGGTTTGGTTCTCCAGGTCCTGCTCCCTAGGTGCTCCAGCAGTTTCCTGAAGGCTTGGTTTACACATGGTGACGTTTGTGCTCACTCTGCAGGTTTGGCTTGGCAAGGCCAGGCTGTCAGACACTCTCATCTCCTTGGTTCTTGCTTGGGAGAACCCAACACATCACTTGCCAGTCTGGGCTGGCCCAGTTGGATGATCCAGGCAGGTTCTCCTCGGTCTTGGCTAGCCAGGGGGAACAGAATATGCCTTTCCAGTGAATTTTCTTTATTGTTCATTTGAAAAGAAATCCCTTCATCAAAATAACAAACCATTAATATTAACTAATTACTAATACTTATATTAACATGGTCAAGAGAATGGCATGTTTTACACATATTAGAGACAGAAAACCCAAGCTCGATTTGGTTCTTGCCTCATTACACTGTTCCAGGCCATCGCTGGTAACAACACTGACTCTCACTCCCACTTATAACTGAAGAACACATTTTAATTCAACGAAATTTTAGGAGAGTCACAGTAGTCTTTTATTGTGACTGAAATTTTAGCCTTTGCACAGTAGAAGCTGGAGCCCAGATGGCCTCAAAAGTCCCCACGTGTGTCCTCCTGCCTTTAATCTCCTTAATCAGCTTTCAAACTCCTAAACTTCAGGGGAAAGGCCTTCTCTGTCTTCAATTTTCTGTTTCCTTCCTTCTTCCTGCTGGGATAAAGGGAAGAGACAGCAAGAACATGCGTGTGTGCGTGTGTGCATGTGTGTGTGTGTGTGAGTGTGTTTGTGAGAAAGGGAGAGGCAGAGGAGAAGCAGATAATATGAATGAATAAGAGAGGGTGAGACAGAGAAAAGAGTTCGAGAATTCCCCTGTCTTGACCAGAAAAATCCAATGAGGACAGTTACCAGAGGCTGGGAAGGATAGTGGGGAGGGGGTATACGAGGTCTGACAACTCAGTTTGAGAACTCGCCACATTGGCAGCACCGTACAGATAACTTGGAAGGTTTCATAGCCTTGGCATATGACTATCTTACGGCTGTGTTTGTGTTGACCTGTGGCAGTGTCTTCCTGAGTAGTGATGTTCATTATTGTTGTCGTGTGTTTTTGCATGCCATCTTGAGAATATTGGAGCTTGAATTAGAGCGATGAATAAACATTAAATTTCTTGCTAAGCTTGGCAATAGTGGAAGTGAAAACAGGGACATGTTAGTTCAAGATTAGGGGGATAATGCCATGGTGAAAACAGCAGTGTACAAATGGAGTAAACATTTTTCTGAGGGCATAGAAAGAGCTACCGATGAAGAGAGGTTAGGGAAGCCAGTAACAAGGACTGACAAAACCTATTGCAAACCTTCATAGAATTCTGCATCAAAATCATCAGCTGACCATGAGAAGCACAGAGACCAAGTAAACATTGAGAGAGAAAAAGGAAACTAATTAACTGAAAATCTTGGCATCAGAAAACTGTGTGCAGAATGGTCCCGAAGGAGCTCAACGATGAACAAAAGCAAAGGAGAGTCAGAGTTTGCCAAGACCTTTTGGAGATGTGAGATGATGTTTCGGGCCATGTTATCACTGAACAGGTGTACCAATATGATCCTGAAACAAAGTGTCAAAGTGCACAGGGGAAGTCAGCCAATTATCCATAGTCAAAAAAGTTCCATCAGTCCAAATCAAGAGTCAAAACAATATTGCTAACTTTTCTTCATATTAGACGAATTATTCATTATGACTTTATACTAACTGGACAAATAGTTAACCAAATTCACTATTTATTTGGAAATGCTGAAAAGACTATGTGAAAAAGTTAGATAAAAGGTCCTGAAGTTTTTGCCAACAACTCATGGCTCTTCAGTCATGAGAATGAACCAGCTCACACAACACCGTCTGTGTGGGAGTGAACAGTAAACAAATCTGGCCCCCAGTGACTTTCTCCTTTATCCTAAAATAAAGGGAATAGTGAAAAGAAGACCCTTGGATGACATTCAGGGCCATCAAGGGTAAGTATGATGACAACTTTGATGGCCAATCTAGAAAAAGAGTTCCAAACTGATCTGAAGGATGGACTAGGTGCTACTGTCAGTGCGTACCTTCCCCAGGGGAGGACTCTGAAGGTGACTCTAGTGATATTCAGCAGTGAGGTATGTAGCACTTTTCTGGGATGAGTCCACGAACTTAAATGCCAGACCTCATAAAGTGAGGATGGTTAATAAAGTGTAAAAATATAGGTAATTAAAAAGAACACCAAAAAAAGAGCAATCGAATGAGACAAATACTTTCCCCTCCTGATCCTCTGAGCATCATGGTAGCAATTTGTCATAAGCCCAAATGATCTTTTCTTTGCTAGCCTCTACCCATTTTGAGATAATTTTCTTTGCTCTGTGTGAGGCAGCAGGCAGGCCCACTTGGCTTCAGGGACAGTCTTAGTGTCAGTATGATTTGTATCAAAAATCTCCTTTCCATTTTAGAGAAAAGGATACATGAGCCTGAGCAGCTGAGGGGAAGAAGGATCGGGAAGGCCATTTAACAGAGTTTGGTGGTAAACCCCAGTGCAGCCTCACTGAGCTGGGAGTGAGCCTAGTCCCCCTCCATGCTGGACAAAAGGGGCCCCTGCTCTGAAGGCCTGGATAGCAAAACAGCAACACACACATATTTCTTTCTTTTATGTCTCTTAAGAAAGTTACTTGTTGTTGAAAGTGTAGTAATTGACCAAGTGACGTGGAATTATAAAGCACACACAAGCCAGACTGGGCCTCCATTTGCCCTATTGTCCTAGGCCCTGGAAATGTTAGGAGCTGGTCTGTCTGTACTCTGTGGAGAGAAGGGAAGGGAAGAAATGGACGGGGAGGGTGGCATGGAGAGGACAAAGGAATAAAAGCACCCCACTAATTTAATTCCTTGGGTACAAAATGTGACTGAGGACAGAGCAGATCTCCGTGAGAAAGAAGGCAGACCCCATCTGAGGATGGAGCAGGAAGCTGCTGAGTGGATACACTGAGACTAGGGAGGAGCCAGTCTAGGGATTCACCAGGAACATCCACTGGCAAGTCTTGAAACCAGAGAAGCCTAGGAATGGGGCGAAGTTCTACACCAACAAATACGTGTCAGTCACTAACAGGGGTGGCGAACACGCGGCTAGAGCCGCATGCGGCTCCCGGCCAAAATGAATTTCGGCTCTTTGCCTCTTATCATTATTTTGTATACTGTGGCTCTTTGCCAAGTTTGGATTTTGTTATGCTGCTTCTGAGGA
>CAUYPK010142871.1:0-60977 GCA_963574355.1 Loris lydekkerianus
CCCAAAGCCCCTATTTATTTTTGTGCAACAATTGGCTGGTTTATGCCCTAACTCCAAGTGGTTTTCCCCAAAGCTAAAACGTTTTTTTTTTTTTTTTTTTTTTGTTGGAGACAGAGTCTTGCTTTGTTGCCCTTGGTACAGTGCCATGGTGTTATATAGCTCACAGCAACTTCAAACTCTGGCCAGCAATCCTTTTGCCTTAGCCTCAAGTCTCTGAGACTACAGGCACCCACCACACACCTGCCTATTTTTAGAGACAAGGTCTCACTCTAGTTCAGGCTGGTCTCAAACTCCTGAGCTCAGGCAATCTACCCTCCTCTGCCTCCCAGGGTCCTAGCATTACAGGCGTGAGCCACTGTGGGGCCCTAACCCAAAGCTCTTAGGAGGTAAGCTTCAGCAGGGTGAGCCCAAGGCCAGAGGCAGCTCTGAGCACCTGAGCTGCAGCCAGCAGGGCCAGAGAGGGGGAGTGGAGAGGGAGGGGCAGGAAGCCAGCCAGGGGCCCTAGGAGTGTCTCCCTACCCTGTACCTGTTCTGGGAGGGCAGGCTGCAGTAAAGCACAGGTACGGAAAGGTCCAGGAAGAAAGTGGGGGAAGAAAAGAAACAGCAGGAAACAAGGGAGAAGTGAAGGCTTCTCCTTCTCAAGGCAACAATCAGTAAGAGGAACTTTGCCTGCATTCTCCATTCCATTCTCCACTTTCTTGCCTTTTTCTCATTCAATTGAGAGGCAGGAAAGAAAGGGAATGAGAGCCGGGGTGTAGACAGCCTTCAAGCCCAGCTCTGAAGCGCACCATGAGGGTACTGCAGTCACTACTGCAGCAGCCAGGAGAGGTGCTGCCTGGGGAGCCTTGTGGCATCTGTTTTCATCCTCCTGCCGGGCAACTCCTGTTAACAACGGCCAAGTTTCTGTTTGCAACTAAGTCAGGGCTCCTAACATCTGCCCTGTTGGAACTGGCTGTGTTTTAGTGAGGAGAGCCCAGGACTTGGCACCAGAAATTTGGGCCCATCAGTACAAGGGCGGCTCTAATGGTTTCTTGTTTGTGTCTCCGGTAAATAATTTCCTGAAAATGAAACACTTCAGCCCTTTGGAGCTACCCAAGTAGTAATGCTGACTATGGCTTCCTCCAAACCCAGGAGGGGAGGGGATGTGGAATATCGGTAGGAGGGGACAAAAAGATGACAAGGACTGCTCCATGCCCTCCATTCTGACCCACACCTCCCCATCTCCTCTTCCTGTCACTTTACTGATTTGGAGAACCCGGTTTTCACCCTAGGTCTACAGACAATAACATCTCACTTTCAAAGCTTGCTCCAACTCTAGTCTCAGAAAAATGGAGCCCCCCCAACACAAATGCCCCTTCCTGTCAGGGGACACCTCTCACACGGGCGGGGTGAGGAACACACAGTCACCGCCTAAATCAGCCTGAGACGCAGGAACCGGCAGCCTTCCAACAGCTTCGGTCCGGAAAGAGCTGTTGGCAGCCTCACCTCTCCGGGAAGCGCAGCCTCCCAGCGCCCTGCCCCAACCATCCCGGGGAGCCTGCCGCGTGCTTCTTCTGCAGGGTTCCCTGTCCTCCCTAGGCCGCCCCCACTGCGCGCGCCTGCAGTCCAGGGGCGCCGCGCCTGCACCCGTGGCCCAGGGGCGCCCTGGCCCCCTCGAGTTCACGTGCGCTGCCCGCTTGTGCTCGGAAGGGACGCGGACGCGGGTGCGGAGGCCAAGCCAGCAACCTGCCTGGCGCTCGCGCCCCGCCTCGGCGCACTGCCGGAGGCGGTGCCCACCGCTCAGGGCAGCCGGGAAGGCACTCGCCACGCTTCTCGCCCCCACGTGAGCCTTGTTTCTTGGCATAGGCGGCGCCGGCCACACCCACGTGTCGGTTTCCCACGACCTGGTCGGGAAGGAACGGAAAACCCATAGGAACCACTGTCCGACCAGGCCTCGCTCATCTTTCCGGGGCTCCAGCTAGCTACCTTGGCAAAGTGTGCCTGCAGACAAAGGCAGCATTCCCGGTGTCGCCGGCCCCCTCCTTCCCCGGCAGGACCCCTCCCCTGCAGGAATCAGGCACTACCCCTGTTCCCCGGCACCGCTCCCCAGGACCCAAGAAAGTCCCGCAGCCGGATACCCCACGTGCAGTCAGACGCTGGTTCCGGCTCTGGTTGAGGGTTCCCCTGCGCAGGCAGTGGCTGTGTCACCCCAAAGCCGGCGGAGGTGGTGGGGAAGGGGCTGATCCTAAAACGCGGACCGCCTCTCATCCCCACACCCTTTACTCATCCTGGGGAACGTGGCCCCGGCAGACTGACACGCACTCGCGCTTCAAGGACACGAGGTTGGGGGCGCTACTCAAGACCAGCCCTGGGACAAGGAAAGGACAAAACCCCGCCAAGGACACACGCCTCTATCCACCCCCAACCCCAAACTTTGAGGGGCCGCCAGATCTTCAGAGTCTCTCCAGCTGACAGGTGCGCCCCGCTGCGGGGCCCACAAGCGGCGGAATGGAAACTTGTGCGCGAGGCGGGGGCTCTTTCTCTTGCGCCCGGCAGCCCTCTGAGCCGGCACGGGAAGGGAAGCCCAGCCCCGCAGACACGGGCTGCCGCGGCCCGGCTGACCCTCAGGAACCCGGCACCAAGAATCTTGGTGCTGGGACAGGTGCGAACTCCCGGGCTGGCGTGGAAGGTGGGGGAGGGGAGCTTCCCCCAGCCGGGCGACCCGCACGGTCTGACCTCCGATTCATTTCCTAACAAGCCGCCTCAAGGAGGAGGGGAGGGGAGGTCGGAGCAGGAGGGGATGGAAGAAGAAAGGAAGGAGGAGTCGGTGGGGAGGAGGCTGCAGGAACAGCGCCTGGAAACCTAGGGCTGCGGCAGCCCCCAGCCCGCCTCCCGGCGCCTCAAGGCGGGGGACCCGCGTGGGTCCCGGGGCTCGGCTAGAGGCACCCGGAGCCCGGCGCGCCCGGGTCCTCCGCAACCCTCTCGGGGCCCGGGCCTCCAGGTGGCCGGCCCCGCTCACCGGTCCCCGCTCACCGTGCCGCCGGCTGCCCGCGCTCCGGTGCTCAGCAGGCCCGCGGCGGCTCCATGCCCCTCCTCCCGCTCCTCGCCGCAGCCACCGCGCGCTTCGACTGAAGATCGCTGGCCCCGCCGAGCCGCCTTTAAGTACCGAGCGAATCGCCGCCGGGAGAGGCGCCCTCCTCCGGCCCCGGGACCCGGAAAGTTGGCAAGAGTGGGAGGGCTCCCCGCGGGCGCATCCCTAACCAGCTCCGTCGGAGGGAGCGCCCGGGCCGGCGCTCGGCTGGGACGCCGGGTCCCGCGTGGACCTGGCTCCTCTGGCTTGCAGAGATTCGCATCCTCTGCGCCCTCTTGGAAACTGGGTTCTGCCAATGCGGCCCAAGGCCGAGCTGAGCGCTCGCCCCGGGGCCAACTGCCCAAGGAGGGAGGTCATTGTGCCCAACTTAGAACCTAAAGCGTGGTTAACTTTAAAGCTAACACGTCGGGATTTACAACATTCTTACTCTCCGTCCCCGCCCCCACGCCCAGCTCTCTGAGCCTGAAAACCTACTCACCCTGCAAAGCGGGTGAGCGGGTAGAAATCTTCCCCCGACTTCTGCACACAAAAGGGCTGACCGCTGTATACGGGGGCTCCCTAAAACCAAGACAGTAGAACCTTCTTGCTGGCACAAAGAAGCAGAAGAAAATTATTGTCAAATATAAAAAGGCTGGTCAAAGAAGGTGTTAACAATTGTGACAGCTTAGCTTAAAATTCCGCAGTGGGGCGCTGATGACTTTAAGGCTGTTTGCAAGAGCAGCAAATGGTTTTGCGGGAACCTCACAGGTTCCGGTGTCTTAAAGCCAAAAACAATTCCTTCTTCCCTTTTTTACACCTTTACTTCCGACAAGCATGACCTCTTAGCTTCCCAACTGACCTATCTCCAGTTGATTCCAAGATGGTTCTACGGTGAGGTGATGTGGGATTGGGGAGATGGGGGAGTTATAGAGGAAGGCAGTGTAGAACCAGCTGAAGGCACTTTTTAAATTTCAAAAAGAACTTTAAGAGAAATTATAATTGAAGACTGGTAAGGTGAAATTACATGTCCTTCAAACATGTCCTGAGATAATTTCTATTACTTCCCAAGATGCAACAAATCTATAGGTACTGGGGTTGCAGTTTATAAACTGCTTCTCTCAGACGTCCTAGGGACTCGGGGGCTGCCTACCCTCACTCACTCTGGGCCACTGAGATTACTGCTCATTCCCAGGCAGGCAAAGACACCAGGCACACCTACTCCTCCACTCCATCTTGCATTACAAAAATCAAATTATTTTTGCTTGAGAACATCATTAATGTGCTATAGGGTTTAAGTGTTTGTTTTTTAAAACATTTTTTTAAAAAACAGAGTCTTACTCTGTTGTTCAGGTTAGAGTGCCCTGACATCATAGCTCACCACAACCTCAAACTCCTGGGCTCAAGAGATGCTCTTGCCTCAGCCTCCCGAGTAGCTGGGACTATAGGCATGTGCCACCACACCTGGCTAGTTTTTGTTTTTAGTAGAGATGGGGTTTCACCTTTGCTCAGCCTGGTCTTGAACTCCTGAGCTCAAGCAATCCACCTACCTCAACCTCCCAGAGGGATAGGATGACAGGTCTGAGTCACCAGCCTGGCCTTAAAACTAGTAATCCACAATGGAAATGGGTTTGACCTTCAGAGGGCCTGGGGGGCCTACTAGAACCCTCATTCACAAAAGTACACTGAGATGGAGGGAGGAGGGCTCTACAGTCAGCCTGCCAGGGGGTCTTCATCCCAGAAATAGGGTTGTTAGGATTGTTATGAGATTTGAGGAGACTGGCTGAGAGGGAGAGCTCAGCAAATGTTAGCTCCAGTTAATCTCAACCTTCATTCACCCACACTATGGATTCTACTTGCCAGTCCCTCTAGAGCAGTGACAGAAAGTTCAGAGACCAGAGTTTCCCTGTGTCTATTTATTGCATCAGGGACTCCCAGAGCCCTGGACCCCTTCCTCCACATGAAGAGGCATTACAGAGACCTGAGGATCTGTCTGATCCTACCTCCTACCCAAATTCACAGTCTGCAAAATTTTAGAGTAGGGAAAACAACCAGGGGGTGGGCAAGGACAAAAACGAATCCACCTGTCTGTGGGGGGAGCAAATGCCCCACTTAGAGGACCAAAGTCCTCCCTGTGGAGGGAGTGCCCAGTGTGGCCAGGAGTCTTCTGTCAAGAGAAGCCATAAATTCATGTGTTTTTTTTTTTTTAATCTCACAATTTTAAGTGTTGATAATTAATACAAATGTTGAAGGAGGAAAAACACTCACTCCATAGGCCAGGCAAAACGTGCTTCTGAGTCACATCCAGCCAACTGGCTGCTTATATGTGACCTGGTTAGAGCTGAAGGAATGGAACAGCCAGTTTGGAAAGATCATTTCTGCCCTCAACCCAATAGCAACAAGACTTCTCTGGGTGCTAATTTGTTTCCCTGGGACTGGTCCAGGATCATGTCATGCTTAAGTCTCCAACTATGTCCCAGGGGCTTACTGCTAATCCTTTTCTGCTGGCCCCAGGAAGTTTCCCAGGTGGGGCTAGTTCAGCACAGCCATACTGGTCAATTAGAACCTCTGAAATGAACAGTAGATGCTGATGCACCATCAAGGGAACAATTCGCACTCTGCTGGGCCCAACTGGCTTTGCTCCCTAATTGGCTTCCCCTGGGGAGCAGACTCTCTTTTTCTGATCTGCAGGGCCAGGGACCTGGTGTTATCAGGCAGATAAGAGAGCCTTTACCTTTGTGGCAGTCTATGCCAGGGAGGATTTGCCTATAATTAGCATCCAGTTTGTGGTACCCTATTTGCATTCATCCCTTTAGGAGGAGGTAGGTAGGGAGTCTTTAAGGGACTGATACAATAAAGCTGGAGTTTATCTCTACTTACCACTAGGGATTTAGCAATAGGACTAATTCCACACCCAATCACTTAAAAACGTGAATTCAGATGTTGCTGAATTGGCTTTCACACAGGTTCCAAAGGATAAGCCTCCGATTTGGCTCAGGAGTATGAGGATTCGGGCTGCACTTCAACATTCATTTAACAAATGCTGAATCCCTGCTTTGAGCAGAGAATAGTGCCTTTGGCACCCAGAGATCTCAGGCTAGTCCCACTATCTAGAAGGTTATCCATCTTGAAGACAAATAAACTTGAAAATTAAGTCACTGAACAAGGCAGTTTATGATTAAATGTTGATAAGAGAATTCAACGAGAAGAGTTTGAGAAATTTCAAGAAAGATCTCTATGAGCTGGAATGTGCTGGGCTGAGTGTCACAGAGAATTTGAGCTGCTGTATAGAAAGATGAGAGCAGGCTGTGCACCCATAGCTCAGTGGTTAGGGTGCCACTACAACAGGGCTGGCAGGTTCAAACCCAGCGTGGGCCTGCTAAACAACAATGGCAACTACAACAACAACGACAAAATAGCTGGGTGTGGATGGTGCCTGTGGCTCAAGGAGTAGGGCACCAGCCCCACATAGCAGAGGTGGTGGGTTCAAACCCAGCCCGGGCCAAAAACTGAAAAAAAAAAAAAAAAAAAAACAAATAGCCTGGTGTTATGGCAGGTGCCTATAGTCTCAGCTACTTGGGAGACAAGAGAATCAGTTAAGCCCAAGAGTTGAGGTTGCTGTGAACTGTGATGCCACAGCACTCTACCAAGGGCAACATAGTGAGACTCTGTCTCAAAAAAAAAAAAAAAGAGAACATTCTAGGTAGCTTAGGTACAAGACTAGGAATAAGAATGGGTGAAAGGAGTTTAAAGGACAGTCATGAAAGAATTGGATGAAACAAGAAATTTATACTAAAGAACTTCCAACAAGCTTTACAGGAGGTGGCTGATAACCTCTAGCTGCTCTGAGGATGCTAGGGACAGAACTTGGAGAGCCTTGAGAGACCAGATAAAGAGTCTGGATTGTATCTGGTAGGTAATGAAGAATTGCTGAACACATCTGAGCAAGGCAGTAATAGGCGAGGCATGGGGTTTAGGAGATCTGTTAAGAGGCAGCAAAGGCCAAGGAGCTGTGATGAGAACTGTGGGTGCAGGCTTCAGGAGGTGAAGGCGAGGGCAGGCAGTGTCAGCAGTCCTGGGCAACGCTGCTAAAGGGATGTGAAGGAATAAGATAAAGGGACTTCTACGGTTTAGAGCCTCGAAGAGGGCTTTCTAGAGCTTGGGAGGGTTTGAGATAACTGAAGTTGACAGTTTCACAAACAAAGACTTCACCGTTCAGCTAATTTTCAAATCCAAACTCACGAAATGCTCAAATACTTTGCACCAGTAGGAGTCTGCCCTTCCATGGCTCTGTCATCACTGGTGCTTGACGCTCAGAGGAATCTTGCCAGTGCCCAGGTGCTCCATCAGTCCTACTGTTCTGCTTTACTGTCCCCCAGTGAGTGACTTGAGCAGGGATGGGGTTGGGGGGTGGGGGGAGACAAGAGTAGTCACAGAGCTCCACAGGTTCGCTGCTCACCCTCTGTCCTCACGCTTCAGTGCTCCTTCCTGGCGTCCAGCCCATACCTTCTAATGAAGCCAAACAGAATGCAGGAGGGTGACAGTCAAGTTCCCCAGGAATCCTGACCCCTTTAGGCTTCATCCCGTCAACTTCCACTGGGCTGCCCACCACAAAAACCTCCTGAAGCTAACAAAGGTGACTTTAAAATGGCTTCCCAATGGCAGGTTATGTTCCCCCCAGCTGACTAAACAGAGCTTTCTCCTCAAAGCAGCTTAAGCTGCAATACTAGTTAATATACATCATTCAAAGTGGGAAGTATGTGCCTTGACTTCAGCAAGGCAGCTACTACCAGACAAAGTTATCCTTTCATAACTTCCCCCTCTTACAGCCAAGCACCCTGTAATCAGTACCATTTCCAGGTGCTATGTTTGAAGAAGCAGGCTAAGGACTTTCCTGTGCTGCAGTTACAACAGTTAGATTTTAACTCCAGTCTCTCTCCCCTTTGATGGAAGAATTGTTTTCATTTCGAATTAAGGGGCCAGGTTCTCTTATGCAGACTTGAAGGTCAGGATTTGGAGGGCACACCAGACTAATAACTGAACATCAGACCAGACCCAGAGATGCTTTTCTTGGAATCCCAAACAGAAAAAGCTCTTCCTAGCCATGTTTCTTTTCTCTCTCTCTCCTCAGAAAATGTAGGGAAAAATCCAGAAGGCAATTTTTAACCAAATTCTATCTTCTTGGTGGAATACTGTGTAGCTACTAAAAATTCTATTCAAGAGGAAAATAGACAAATATGCAAAAAACCTTATTTTTTAGAATAGGATATGAAATTGTAATGCATGAATAACTACATTTGTTTTTGTTTTCTTTGAAATTCTATAAATTATAAGGCATGAGAGAAATTCACCCAAATAGTATGATCTGGTTTGATATTAAAATCAGATTTGATATTAAGATCATGTTTAATATCATGTATGTTTTTTTGAGTCAGAGTCTAACACTATCACCTTGGGTGGAGTGTCATAGCTCACAGCAAACTCAAACTCTTGGGGTCAAGTGATATGACCCTCTTGCCTCAGCCTCCTCAGTAGCTCCCTACCACAATGCCCAGCTAAGTTTTCTATTTTTAGCAGAGCGGGTGTCTCACTCTTGGTCAAGCTAGACTTAATCTCCTGAGCTCAGGTGATCTACCTGCCTCAGCTTCCCAGAGTGGTAGGATTATAGGTGTGAGCCACCTTGCCTGCCCTCAGATTTAATATTATATTAATAGGTTTGATACTATATTAAGTTCAGGTAAAAGAACAATGGCATTTTTTTCCTCTTTACCTTTTTCTCTCTAGTCTCTGTATTTTCTATTAATAAGTATAATAATTTTGTAATGAAATGGTATTTTAAGGCCAAGTGTCATGGTGTTCTTCTGTATTCCCAGCTCCTTGGGAGGTGGAGGCAGGAGGATTACTTGAGCCCAATTATTCAAGGCCAACCTGGGCAACATAGTGAGAACTCTGTCTCTTAGAAAAGAAAGAAAGAAAAGAATAAGTATTTTAAATGGCATTAGGACACAGAATTTCCTTCTAAACTAGATTGTGTGGGGTACAGTTTGTATCATACGTGAGTTCATGTACAATCTACCATGAAAGCAGTAAATAAAGTTGGGAGGGCTAGGATATAGGATTAGTGGTAGCCAAAACACAAGTGGTTTGCTTTATTTCAATCCCTCCCACTGTTCCTTTCAGAGAATTTAGCCTGGAAAGGGGGAGTAAGTGCTGCTGTGCCAGCTCCTCTAGCACCTTCAAGTGAATGAGGAAAAGGCACGCGGCTCGGCTGGCACACCCCAGCAGGCCGAGCTGCCACCTACTTTCCCTGATCCTGGGTAAGAGAAGGAGGTGCACGTTAAATATGAGCCCCTAAAAGCATACTCTCCCTGAACACTATTTCCAAGAATGAAGTCAACAGCAGTGCCCTCCTGTCCAAGGAGCTCCCCAGGAGAGGCTCTCTCCCTTGGGTGTTGTAAACCTCCCCCGTGTCCACCCAGCACGTGCACACAACTCACGTGACATGCAAGGGCGCAACACACCTCCCCAGACCTTAGCAGGATAGTCCCTGTCTGCATCCAGAATTGGCAAATCAGCAGGAGGGGAACAAACCTGTTAGGGTGATGTTCCAAATTCATTTGGCTCCTTTTTTTTTTTTTTTTTTGTAGAGACAGTCTTACTTTATCGCCCTTGGTAGAGTGTTGTGTTATCACAGCTCACAGCAACCTCCAACTCCTAGGCTTAGATGATTCTTTTGCCTCAGCCTCCCAAGTAGCTGGGACTACAGTTGCCTGCCACAACGCCCAGCTTTTTTTTTGTTGCAGTTTGGCTGGGCCGGGTTTGAACCCTTCACCCTCAGTATATGAGGCGGGCACCCTACCCACTGAGCCACAGGTGCCACCCACATTTGGCTCTTGTTACAACCACTAAACCACAACTCTTAAATGAATTGGCATTTCTGCATTATGTCCTCTTTTTTGATTAAATACATCATTTGTGGGCGCCGGCCCCATATACTGAGGGTGGCAGGTTCGAATGCAGCCACAGCCAAACTGCAACAACAACAAAAATATGGCTGGGCTCCTGTGGCTCAAGTGGCTAAGGCACCAGCCACCTGAGCTGGCGGGTTTGAATCCAGCCCAGCCCGCCAAACTACAATGACGGCTGCAACCAAAAAATAGCTTGTCCCAGCTACTTGGGAGGCAGAGTCAGGAGCATCGCTTAAGCCCAGGAGTTGGAGGTTGCTGTGAGCTGTGCTCCCACAGCGCTCTACCCAGGGCAACAGCTTGAGGCCCTGTCTCAAACAACAACAACAACAACAACAAAAATAGCTGCCAGAAGTTCTGGCGGGCACCTGTAGCCCCAGCTACTCGGTAGGCTGAGGCAAGAGAATCGCCTAAGCCCAAGAGTTGCAGTTTGCTGTGAGCTGTGATGCAGCACTCTACCGAGGGCGATAAAGTGAGACGCCATCTCTAAAAAAATAGTAAATAAATAAATACATCATTTGTCACTGTCACAGAGGAGATCCAAAACTGGACCCTCCATGAAAGCAGATAAAGAGCCCAGAGTAGGGGCAGTTCCCATCAGAGCTTTTGAGAGGAGTGACACCCCCCCCCCCCCAAAGTACATCCTGCTTGCAGAATTTTTACTTTTTTGGCTAGGATGCTCCCCTCCAATGGGCACGAGCACACACATACACACTTTTCTCATCCAGTAAACCAGTGCAGCAGCAGTGCCGTGGTTCTCATGTCTGGCTGTTGCGCATTAGACTTTGAAAACCCGCAGAGCTTTTCAAAAAACACCAATGCCTGGAACCCATCCCAGATCCATTTAATCCAGAATCACTAGGGGTCGGCCCCAGGCTTGAATTTAAAAAACAAAATTCCCTGGGCAATTCTATTATGCATCTAATTGTTCTGAGGTTCTCCTCAGCGGAGATTTGCCTGTACATTTCTGGCCTAGAGAGGCCAGCAGCCAGCCAGCCAGTCAGGCTGCGACCCAAGAAGAGTGTCCATTTTCCTCCCTCTAGCACAGTGGTTCTCAACCTTCCTAATGCTGCAATGTATTTTCATTGTTAAAAAGGGATTGAGACCCACAGGTTGAGAACTGCTGCTCTAGCACCAGGTCTGCCACAGTGCGGATATCTGTTTGAATTAACTGACCTTGAAAACTTAATGAAATAGTGAGCTATCATGCCAGAAGGAACAAAGTAAAAGGAGAAGGATATGGATCTGAACTGGGAATTAGGAAGGAAAGCCAGGGAGAATCACAGAGAGCAGGATCAGATGGGTAAGGTCAGTACCCAGGTCTCTCCTATACACCTGGAATTGCATTTCAACAACCTTTTTGTTGACAAAGGTGCTGCCTGTTTTTCTCCAGGAGGGGAAACCTTAGCCAGCCATTGTTACTGGGAGGACAGTGCTATTGGAATGACCTGTGTATTAGTTTCATTTTCTAAACCACAGAATTTCTGCACTGTGGGAATTTTCCCTGCTCAAAGAATGGGGAAGGGTAGTTTCTAGAGACTCCTGAGGGGTCTGAGCTGCTCTCTTTTGGGGACTGGAATCTCTCTTTCATACAGCCTTGGTATGATATACCTGCAGAACTCATGGGAGAGCCTTGTTCTTTGAATTTTCTGACTCCCCCCCAGTTCTTTGAAGCATCTGTGTCACTGTTCTCTCAGTTGACAGCCTAATTTCAGGCTGGACTTTCTCTAGGATTAATACAGTCACTACAGGTTTTTAAGTTTTAAAAGTGGTGTGTGGTCTAATAAAGGTGTGTGTATGGAAGGAGGGGGCAGGGAGCTTGTTCTGGCAGCTTTGTTCTCCCAGCCCCAGGTGGCTACTGGTATGTGTGATGGCTGGGGCTGCACATTAGGAAAGCCCCACCCAGGCCCTGTTCTTAGCTGGCTTCAGCTCTTAAGGCAGACGGCTGTGAAGATGAAATCTGACGTTATTTAATAAGCCACTTACAGACCCAGTAGCTGTCCTAGTTCCCAAGAGAGAGGTGCTCCTGCGGCTCTCTGCAAAATGCCCTCTCCCGAAAGCCACAGCTCCTGCTCTCAGCTCTTCTGCAGACTGTGCTGGAAACTGGGCGGCCACTGGCTGATAGAGGAACCTGGGAATGAAGGAAGAAGTTTCTTTGCTCTCCACACTAACGTGTCTCCTCTCTATGATGTGCTTTCTCTTTGCAAGAATTTACCTCTCTGGACCTGGAATAGAGACTTTTTTAAAAAAAGACAAGGTCTCCCTTTGTCACCCAGGCTGGAATGCAGTGGTGTCATTGCAACCTCAAGTTCCTGGGCCCAAGAGACCCTCCTTACTTTGCCTCCTGCAGTGCTGGGATTATAGGTGTGAGCCACTGTGCTCAGCTGGGAATAGTGCTATTAATGTATACATGCTTTGAGCTTCCTGGAAGGAATAACAGTTAAAAATGATACACTGTTATTCTGAAAATGAAACCTGAGAACTGAAGCCCTCTTTACAGAAAATGAAAGGGTTAAAACAATGACAACCTTCACAAAAGACATTTCTGAGCTCTGGTTAGAGTTCACAAGAATATTTGATCGTTTTCTGGCTTATACACTTACCACGTGGCTCTCTGCCTCTTCTGCTCCCAGGGAACGCTTTCTTAGACGTTTCCTACCTTGGCTATCCCATGAAAGCAGAATAAGCCTTTCAGTAAGCAATTCGCCAGAGCTGCTGAAGTATAGAAGCAGGTAAGCTAGGGAACTTTAACAAAACCTCGTTTTCAGCTTCTGGGGAAACTACAAGGTCAAACACAAGATGAGAAACAAATTCTGATGTCTGAGATTGGGTTGTCCCAAGATGAGGTCTATGCTATGTTGCTTAGGCTGGTCTTGAACTCCTGAGTCCAAGTGATCCTCCTGGCTTAAGGTTGGGTTTTGATGCACAAGGACATTATTTTTAGAAAATCAGGGATAAAGCTTAACTTGATGTATTTAACCCCTTTACATAGCAGGGAACCACCATTTTCTTTGTCCTCACTTAGATACTAACAACAGATTTTATAATTTGGGAATTGGGTAGCAACAGCAGCCTTTGGAACCAGTCAGCCTGGGTCCAAATACTGGTCTGGCCACTTCTTTCTAGCTGTGTAACCTGGGGCACGTAATTAGCCTCTTATGGGCCTCAGTTTTCCCATCTGTAGAATAGGATGGTAATAGATAGGTAACAATGGTTCCTACCTCACAGGGCCAGGATGAGGGTTAAGAGGGTGGATTCTGTGTCCAGTGCACAGAAGGGCATAATGAGCTCTTCACAGTGCTCACTGCGACCGTGATGATGACAGGCAGTGATGCGGAGCCACAACCACTGCTCATCTCAGGCTTCACTGGGTGGACCCAATGCTCTGAGGTGCCCTAAGACCCTGGGTCCTGAGCCTGGTTTAGAAATATGGCCGCTATCCTGGGGACACTCCAACCCCCACGAGAAGGCATACCCTACACATTAAGGACAGAGTCTCAGAGATCAGACTCTGGTAAATCCCCCTCTTTTTTCTGAGATAGTCATACTCAATCGCCCTCAGTAGAAGTGCCATGGTGTCATAGCTCACAGCAACCTCAAACTCTTAGGCTTAAGGGATCCTCTTACCTCAGCCTTCCAAGTAGCTAGGAATACAGGCGCCTGCCACAGCACCCAACTATTTTTTTTTTAGCAATGGGGTCATGCTCTAGCTCAGGCTGGTCTTGAACTCTTTGAGAAGAATTCTGCCTGGTTGGGCCTCCAGAGTGCTAGGGTTACAGGTGTAAGCCACCATGCCCAGCCTGGTAAAATTGTTTTTAATAGAACTGCAGGGACTCAGGCTTCCTCTCCAGGGTGAGTACTTGTAAGCCACTAACTAGTCCCTGTAGCCTGAACATAGCTACTGCTGAGTGTACTTGCAAATCATGTTACTATGCCCGTTGGTGGTTTTGGTACACAAAAAACTCCAGCCCTGAATTATTCAGAAAACAATGTTAACATTTTGCTTTGGAGAACGAACTTGCATCCCAGGAGTATTAAAGCAGTGTCAGCTAAGTATGGGGGAATGTACATTGGCACAAACTTTTGGGGGGATATTTTGGCTTTATATTAACATTTAAAATTTATACCTTTTGATTTAATCTACAGAAACGAAAGAGCTAAATCTCTCTTAGATTTAATGTACAGAAACACTTCAAAGTTTTCAGTATCCAAAGTTATGTTCGAGAATCATTGGAAATTACAAACAACTGGCCATCAATAGACAAACGCTTAACGAAGCTGCAGTTCACCCAAACAGTGGATGAGCCATAATCACCTAGGAGAGGTCTGTAGGTACTGACGTGTCTCCAAGGCATATAACTAAGAAAAAAATACATAGAACACTATTTAAGGTAATAAATAAGATCTGGGGGATTATGCACCAGTTTGCCAGTGGTAATACTGGGGTTGGAGTTGAGGTGAGATTGTGGGGATTTTTCTTTCTTTGGAAATATGGCATCTACTTTGGGTAGCAGCAGCACAGTGGTTAAAAGCATAGCCCTTGGAGCCAGCCTGTCTAGATCCAAATACTGGTTTGGCTACTTCTTACTAGCTATGTAATCTGGGGCAAGTAATTAGCTGCTTGTGGGCCTCAGTTTTTCCATCTGTAGAACAGGAATAATAGTATTACCTACCTCACAGGCCCAGGGGAAGGTCAAGTGGATGAATATGTGTCCAGTAAACATATTACAAGGTACACAAATATTAAATTTGTTATAATTCATATAAAATATGTCATCTTAATACACACAGGCCCAAGTAGCCAGGGCCTAGCAGCTGAGAGCTCTGCCACTCCTTACCCTCCAGAGAAGCAGAGGGCCAGTCTGGGGGAGCAGCAGGCAGTTCTCAGCACATGTCAATGCGCTCAAATGACCTCTTTGTGGGACCCACATGCCGGGGTTCATGTGTATCCAGGAGCATGGAGTCTGCATCTCAAACTACTCTCCTTGAAAGTTTGGCTCTTACTACTACTCATTTTGGGGGGCAGGAGCTCCATTGTATTCCACAGATGTTCAAAATAGTTCATGGAGGGTCTTCTAATGTAGTAAACAGGATCCTGGCGGGGACCCAGAAGACTTGGAGCCAAATCCCACCACAGGGGGATAACAATAGCTCGCCCCCCTGTGGTACGCGGTTGCTGGGAGACTCAGACAAGCTTATGGATGGAAAATGACTTCCCCCACTAAAGGAAATAAATACAGAGCAACTGATCTTGCCACTGTTTCCACCGGGACTGCCCTCTGGGGCAGGGGCACAAAAACTGGAGCCTCCTGATAGCAGGGAGCTACTAAGCCCTGTGAAGAACTGTGGGAAGGACAACAGGGCCTATCCCTCTAATGATAAAGTTTCAGCCCTTCCAGGGCTGACGGGGACAGTCTGCATTTCTGCTTCCCCTTGCCAGCTTGAGCAGAGGGCGCTGAGCACAGCCCTGAGCACTGCCCGCCTGCAGGGAAGAGGCAGCAGCGGGTATTGTCAGCCCCAGCACAAATCTGCAATCCCCAAATGCCGATTCAGCTCCAAGCAGAGTGGTGCATGGAAGTCAGAGGTGCCACGTACTGCAGTGAGGCTGCTGCATGTGACTGCAGCGTGGCTGCGGCTGAGGACTTGCTGGAGGACACAGCCAGGCCCTCAGAGGTCAAGGCTGCTGCTGGGGAGGGGAGTGGAGAAGACTCTCGTGGTCGGGGAAGAATGGCTACATCTCATAGCCCACCATGGACTCAGCTTCCATTTCTGACTCTCTTCTTGTCATAGACATTCCAGCTGAGATTTCTGTGAAAAGACTGCAGAAGCCTGTCTGGTTTTGTACAGGTCAGACGAATCATTCTCTGGCTTATCAATTGATCCATTTTCAGAGGTTGGCCCATCCCTCCAATGCGGCAAACTGGTGGCGAGAGTCACAGGCAGGTGGCAGGCAGTGTGCTTCACTCAGTCACCTCTCAGACAAAGACGGCAGGTGGGTGGACCTAGGGCGGGTCACATTCACTTTCCCATTCGCTTTTGACCAATGAGAAGGAACTGCTGCTGCCAAAAACTGGAATGGCTGGCATGGTGGCTCACGCCTGCCTGTGATCTCAGTCCGCTGTGAGGCTGAGGTGGGAGGATCCCTTGAGTTTAAGAGTTTGAGACCAGCCTGAGCAGGAGTGAGCCTGAGCCTGAGCGGTCTCTACTAAAAACAGAAGAATTAGCCAGGCATCACGATGGGTGCCTATAGACCCAGCTAATCAGGAGGCTGAGGCAGGAGGATGCTTAAACCCAGGAGTTTGATGCTGATGCCATAGCACACTAGCTTGGGCAACAGAGTAAGACTCTGTCTCAAAAAAAAAAAAAAAAAAAAAGAGTAGAGAACAACACAGGGCAACCAGGGCTAAATTGGGGTGCTATGGAAAGGGCTGGGGTTTATTGCTCCCTTTTTATAGAGGAAGAAAATGGTGGCTAGGTATGGTTGTATGTATTTCCTATTTCGCAGCATTCATCATCTTGACTTCAAAGTACCTTTCAAACATAAGCTGAAGGGGCTTCAAGTAAAAGGAGGTCTGTTGCCACCCCTCCATTGCTCATCGTGGCCCCCAACACTTGATGTGACCATTCCTCTCATTTCATCCCTCCCTTTCCTCTCTCTTTGCTCCAACCACACAGCCCCGCCTCCCAAATCTGCCAGACATGTGCTGGCTTCCAGGCCTTTGCTCTTGCTGTCCCCTCCGCCTGGTGTGCTCTTCCCCCAGGGATCTTTGTGGCTGCTCCTTCACCTCCTTCTGACTCTTACTAGAATATCAGCTTCTCAGTGAGGCTGTCCCTGGACAACTTGTCCCAACTTGCAGCTTGTACCTCACATGATCCTCATCTTCTCTGACTTTTCCTTTTTTTTTTTTTTTGAGACAGAATCTTGCTCTGTTGCTGGTGCTTAGGTGCCTTGGCCTTAGCTTAGCTCACAGCAACCTCAAACTCCTGGGCGGTCCTCTTGCCTCAGCCTCCCGAGTAGCTGGGACCACAGGTGCCCACCACAACACCAGGCTAGTTTTTATATTTTTAGTACAGATGGGTCTCGCTCTTACTCAGGCTGGTCTTGAACTTCTGACCTCAGACAATCCATCTGCCTGAGCCTCCCAGAGCACTAGGATTACAGGTGTGAGCCACTATGCCTGGCCTCTCACTTTATTTTCTCTATAGCATTTGCCACTACTTGACATTCTAGTTTGTTTATTGTCTGTGTCCCTCCACTATAGTATAAGCTCCCCCACAGAATAAAGGTTTTGTCTGTTTTGCTCACTGTTCTCAGGGACCCATGCAGTATGTGGCACATAGTAGGGCCTCAATAAGCTGTTGTTGTTATCTGTGACTTGCTCTCCTACCATCCAGTTCCTGGCCTGCTGGCTCTTTTTGTTGTTGTTGAGACAGAGTCTTACATTGTCAACCTCAGCAGAGTGCCGTGGTATAATAGCTCACAGCAACCTCACACTCCTGGGCTCAAGCAATTCTCTTGCCTTAGCCTCCCTAGTAGCTGGGACTAGAGGTGCCTGCCACAACGCTTGGCTATATTTTTTGTTCAGCAGGCCTGGGCCAGGTTTGAACCCACCAGCCCTGGAGCATGTGGCCAGCGCCCTAACCACTGAGCTATGGGCACCCAGCCCCTGCTGGCTCTTATACGTGGATAGGTGGGCAAAACCATAGGAAAGTGAAGGAATGGAGGAAAGGGGTGAACTGAAGGAGCAGGGGTGAGGGGGGTTATTAAGATGTGTGGAAAAGTACGTGTGTGGAGAGACGATAAGGAGCAAAGCGAAAGTTAGGAGTTCTGATTAGTAACAGAGGACTTGTAGAAGGACAAGTTTGTGCCAAGGAGGAAGAAAAACAAAGCAGAGAGGAAGCTCACCAGAACATTCAGGAAGTCAAACCTGAACAGGCAGTCAGAGCTTGGGCAGAAGCTGGGGGGTTGGCTGTGGCCACTGTTTTGGCCCTTGTATATCCCTTGCTGTGGACAGTGGGCCTGGGAAGAGGAGGAAGAGACCAAGAGGGAAAAAAAGGATCAGGAGGGCTGGGGCCATGAGCAAAAGCCAGAGTGAGTATTACAGGGAGTCTAGGTGACCAGCTGCTGGGCAGAGGAAGTCCTGGGGGTGGGGGACCAGAGAAAGCGGCAGGAAGGGGGCTCTAGGGTGAAGAGATGGGTGGGGGCAGCAGGTAAGATGTGCCTCTTAGGCTCTGTGGCTCACACTTGTAATCCAGCACTTTGCTAAAATAGAAGGATTGGCTCAGTGCCTATGGCTCAAGCGGCTAAGGCACCAGCCACATACATTTGAGCTGGCGGGTTTGAATCCAGCCCGGGCCCGCCAAACAACAATGATGGCTGCAACCAAAAAAAATAGCTGGGTGTTGTGGCAGGCGCCTGTGGTCCCAGCTACTTGGGAGGCTGAGACAAGAGAATCGCTTAAGCCTAGGAGTTGGAGGTTGCTATGAGCTGTGATGCCACAGCACTCTACCCAGGGCGACAGCTTGAGGCTCTGTCTCAAAAATTAAATAAATAAATAAATAAATAAAAATAAAATAAAACAAATAAAATAAAATAGAAGGATTGCTTGAGGCCAGGAGTTCAAGACCAACCAGGGCAACATAGCTAGAGTCCATCTCTACCAAAAGAAAAAAATTAGCTGGGCGTGGTTTGTAGTAGTTGCAGCTACTCAGGAGGCTTGGACAGGCGGATCACTAGAGTCCAGAAGTTTGAGGTTGCTGTGAGCTATGATGACATCAGCATACTCTAGCCAGGGGGCCAAAATGAAGCCCTGTTTCTAGGTTAAAAAAAAAAGAAAAGTCCTATAATTAACTGGCAAATGGCTGTTTGTATATAGATCCCTTGGTCACTTGAGTTTTCAGAAATTGTGTTTTGGTTCCCCTCGTCTGTTCTCCCCAGAAAGCAAGATAAAATCCTGTAATAAAATTCTGTTCTGTGTTCTGCAAAACTGCAAACCGATCAAGGAGCTCTGGGTGAGCCTTGTCAAGGTGCTGACAACAGGCAGGGCTTATCTGAAGCAGCCAGCCAGTTTCTCCTTTTTGTTATCTCTTTTAGCTGCAATCAAAAATGCAGTGCCCAAGTCTATATATATAAATAAAGCAGAGAGACCACAGTACTGTTTCTGAAATTGTTTCACTAAACCTGGCATTAGGCCACCAATGTGCAATACACTAGGCAGCCTGCATTTAGTACTAATCCATTATCTAAGCATTCATCTTTCTAAAAAGGAGCAGGGGACCAAATGCAGGATATAAACTTTCCGAGATGCCTGTGGGTCTTTTCTTCTGATAATCAGGACAAGTCTATGCAAACAGTATCAGGAGGAGTAAGGAAAATGGCCTGTGGGAACAAACATAGGAATTACCCTTCTTCTCTGGAACATTCTCTTTTCTGGGGCTCATACCTGTTCAACTACATAGCTTTCTATCTCAATACCAGAAGACCAGACTCTGACCTATTGTTCTTTCTGGCCAACATAATTTTATTCCATTTTGCATGTGCTGATAACTATTTCCTTCCCCTCCCCACCTCCATCCAACTGCATCTCACACTCTGAAATGCCTGTTTAGCAGCCAAGGCTGACTAGCGCTGCCTGCTCCTCATCACCAGGAAGAATCATCTCACTGTGAAAGAACATTGAGATATGTGGCATGTGGGTGGCTAACCTCCTCTTCTCAGCCTGCAAGAGAATGGCCAATTAATCAAATCCCATTGGTCATATTAGCAGGTAGATTTTCTTCCCAAATTATGATAGGATCTGACCTCTAATCAGTGTAGGACAGTGAAAGAAAGTGCAGATTAATGAGATTTGTAATTGTTTTTCTATTAGCTGCACACCCTTTTGGCTAGATGCAAGATGGCTAAATAGATCCTTTAGGAAGGTCAGCCTGAAGACCCAAGTGCCCAGCATCATAGGGCCCACCTCTAGGATCAGGCACACTGCCAGCATCAAAGAGGTAGTGGGGCCCCCTGCTGGAAGGCCTGGGCACTGCGTTGGCTGCTTGATGCCTCCCTGCCTGGCACATGTCCTTTGAGACATGATCTAGGGCAGGACCACGATCTTTTTCTCCAGCTTCTGTGGTGGGAACAGGAAGTTCTTCATTATCTCATCCAGTTCTTCCAGGGCCAGCTGGGCATGGAGCTTGGCCACATCATCTGGCTCCAAACGCACTACGTGCTTCAGCAGGTGGTAGAGATCCTTGAGAACGTCCCTCAGCACCTGTAGAGAGAGACAGTCATGACCATCCATCTCCTGTGCCAACATTTCTCAGCAGGATCAACTGCCATCTTCTATCTGAAGAGTGCTCTGAGAAAACCCACAGGCTTCCTTATGAAGATAACACATGGGCTCGGTGCCTGTAGCTCAATGGGTCGGGTGCTGGCCATACACATGGGGGCTGGTAGGTTCGAACCTGGCCTGGGCCTGCCAAACAACAATGACAACAACAACAAAAAATAGCCAGAAGTTGTGGTGGGCACCTGTAGTCCCAGCTACTTGGGAGACTGAGGCAAGAAAATTGCTTAAGCCCAAGAGTTTGAGATTGCTGTGAGTTGTGACGCCACAGCACTCTACTGAGAGCAACATAGTGAGACTCTGTCTCAGGAAAAAAAAAAAAAAAGAAGATGATGCACAGCCTTCTCAGGTTAGGCTTCCCCTTGTGTTTCTCACTCACCCCTGATGCCTCACCAGGTGGCCTTTGGGGCCACTCTGCCCCTTTACTCTCTGGCCCAATTATAGATCCCAGGCCCCTTCCACCAGCCCCAAAGCATGGCAGCGGTTTTGGGACCATAGACAGGTAAAACTGCCCAGATACAGTTGCACCCAGAGAAACAGATTACCGGTATTTTTCTCTCTAGCTCCCCAAAAGCCCTTTGCCAACACCCACAGAATAGGCATCTATCTTACAAAGTCCAGGAGTCTACTTCTTCAGCAATTGTACCTTTCCTTGCCCCTGCTTTTACAAATTTTCTAGTATATGTGCTGCTGAGGCAAGCAGTTTTCCACTATTTCTAGCTTCACACCCTTCCCCAACTCACTTTCTCAATTGCAACCCTGCAGTAGGGAACAAGAGAAGACTCTGTGGACAGACTCACACCTGTTCTTCATGGCTGTGCTCCGAATTTTGGGTCTGACATGGAATAAGGGGGTTGCCCAAAGTATCTTCCCCCAGGATCTTCTACTTCCCTACAAAATCCTCCCAGCTTGGTGGTGCCAGTAACTCAATGTGTAGGGTGCCGGCCACATACACCCTGGCTGGCAGGTTCAAACCCAGACTGGGCCAGCTAAAACAACAATGATAACTGCAATAAAAAAAAAAAAAAAAAAAAAATAGCTGGGCATTGTGGCGGTGACTGTAGTCCCAGTTACTTGGGAGGCTGAGGCAAGAGAATCACTTAAGCCCAAGAGTTTGAGGTTGCTATGACGCCATAGCACTCTACCCAGGGCGACAGCTTGAGACACTATCTCAAAAAAGAAAGAAAAAAAAAATCCTCCCAGCTCACGCCTATAATCCCAGGACTTTGGGAGCCCAAGGCAAGTGGATTGCCTAAACTCAGGAATTTGAGACCAGCTTGAGCAAGACCCTGTCTCTAAAAGTAGCCAGATGTTGTGATGGGTGCCTATGGTCCCAGTTACTTGGGAGGCTGAGGTAAGGGAATCACTTGAGCCCAAGACTACGGAGGGTGACCAAATGAGACTCTTATCTAAAAACAAAACAAAAAAAATTTTTTTTTTGAAACAGAGTCTCACTTTGTCACCCTGGGTAGAGCGGTGGCATCCTATCTCACAGCAACCTCAAACTCCCGGGGCTTAAGTGATTCTCTTGCCTCAGCCTCCCAACTAGCTGGGACCACAGGTGCCCACCACAATGCCCAGCTATTTTTTGTGTTGTAGTTGTCATTGTTGTTGGGCAGGCCAACTGGGCTGAATGTGAACCTGCCAGTTCCAGTGTATGTGGCTGGCACTCTAGCCGTTGAGCTATAGATGCCGAACAAAAAAACAAATTTTGATAGATACTGCCTTAAAGGTTGCAGTGATTTGGCCTGGCAAGGTGGCTCACACCTATAATCCTCGCACTCTAGGAGGCCAAGGCAGGAGGATCACTTGAACTCAGGAGTTTGAGACCAGCCTGAGCAAGAGTAAGACCTTATTTCTACTAAAAATAGAAAAAATTAGCTGGGTGTGGAGGCACACACCAGTTGCTCGGGAGACTGAGGCAGAAGGATTACTTGCAGAGAGGAGTCTGAGGCTGCAGTGAGCTATGATGATGCCATTGCACTCTAGCCAGGGTGACACAGTGATATCTGTTGTCAAAGAAAAAAAAGAAGAAAGAAAATGAAAGAAAGAAAAAGTTGCAATAATTTACTTTTATCTAATACTATGAAAATTTGTTTCTCCATATTCTCATAGTGTCATATGCTATAATCTTTATCTCTGCTAATGAAAAATAGCATTTTCATTAAAAAAAAAAAAAAAAAAAAGAAATAGGAGGCTCGGTGTCTGTGGCTCAAGCGGCTAAGGCGCCAGCCGTATACACCTGAGCTGGCAGGTTCAAATCCAGCCCAGGCCCACCAAACAACGACAACTACAACCAAAAAATAGCCAGACGTTGTGGAGGGCAACTGTAGTCCCAGCTACTTGGGAGGCTGAGGCAGGAGAATCGCTTAAGCCCAGGAGTTGGAGGTTGCTGTGAGCTGTGATGTCACAGTACTCTACTCAGGGTGATAGCTTGAGGCTCTGTCTCAAAAAAAAAAAAAAAAAAAGAAATAGGAGAATGTAGACACTAACCCATTATTTTAAAAAGCCAGAGTTGCATCGCCTATGGCTCAAAGGAGTAGGACGCCGGCCCCATATGCAGCAGGTGGTGGGTTCAAGCCCAGCCCCGCCAAAAACAGAAAGAAAGGAAGGAAGGAAGGAAGGGCCTTTAAAAACAACAACAAAAAAGAAATAAAAATTTAAAAAAAGCAAAAGCCAGAGTTACTATATGCTATTTATTATATACAACATCATATATGATAAGCTATATACTATAAATACAGACTGTCTCTCTAAAAATAGGTTAAAAAAGTAGTTGCACCCCACCATTGTGATGGTTTCCTATAGTCTAAGCTACTTGGAAGGCTGAGGCAGGAAGATCACTTAAGCCCAGGAGCTTTTATTTTATTTTTTTTTACCTTTCCGAGTCTCAGTCTGTTGCCCTGGGTAGAGTGCGGGTAGTGTCATAGCTCACAGCAACCTCAACCTCTTGGTCTTGAGCAATCCTGTTGCCACCATACTCCGCTAGTTTTTCTATTTTTAGTAGAGATGGCGTCTCGTTCTTGCTCAGCTGGTCTCCAACTCCTGAGCTTGTGCAATCCACTCATGTTAGCCTCCCAGAGTGCTAGGATTACAGGTGTGCCACTGTGCCTGACCTAGCCCAGGAGTCTGAGGTTTCTATGAGCTAGGGAAATGCCGCTGCACTCTAGTGTGGGCAATAGAGTAAGACTCTCTCCCCCCCAAAAAATTAAACAACCCCCCCCCCCCAAAAGATGACTTGGCACCCATACTACAGTGGTTACAGCACCAGCCACATACACCGGGGCTGGCCGGTTCAAACCTGGCCCCAGGCCTGCTAAATAACAATGACAACATAACAAAAAAAAAAGCCGGGCGTTGTAGCAGGCGCCTGTAGTCCCAGCTACTTGGGAGGCTGAGGCAAGAGAATCGCTTAAGCCCAAGAGTTGGAGGTTGCTATGAGCTGTGATGCCACGGAACTCTACCGAGGGTGACATAGTGAGACTCTGTCTCAAAAAAATAAAATAAAACAAAACAAAATAAAATAAAATTGGCATTAAGGCTGGGCATGCCACTTTACCCAGGGTGACATAGTGAGACTATCTCAAAAAAAAAAACAAAACCCAAAAAGCAAAACCCCAAAAACCCAAAAAATCTAACTGCCTCCAGAGGGGGTAACTGGGGCAGGGAAAGGGGAAATTACATACCCTTTGTACCTTTTTAATATTGTATTTTATGAGTATACTCCCTATTAAAAATAAATAAGCTTGGGTAGCGCCTGTGGCTCAAAGGAGTAGAGCGCTGGCCCCATATACTGGAGGTGATGGGTTCAAACCCAGTCCTGGCCAAAAAAACCCCCTGCAAAATAAATAAATAAATAAATAAATAAATAAATAAATAAGCTTATGTTTAACTGAATCAACTAATAGGCAAAGGCCACTTACCAGGAAAAACAAGATGTAGAAACCTGCCCTTAAAATGCTTACAGTCTGTCAGTAAGATAAGAAGATGTGCACATAGAGACAGTGCTGAATAGAACATAGTAAAAGAGCAGGGAGAGAGAGTGCAATGACACGTTGGAGGAAAGAAAGGTCACATTTTAGGAGATGGCAAGTGTGATGGCATGAGAAATGGTCAGTGTGGTGGGTATCAAGGATGTGGTCTGGTCCCAGGGTGCCCTGTGCATTCCTTCCAAGTCCACCAAGCATGTAGCACCACAGGTCTTGGACTTGCCGTAAGAATAAAGAAAGCGGCCGGGCGCAGTGCCTCATGCCTGTAATCCTAGCACTCTGGGAGGCTGAGGCAGGTGGACTGCTTGAGTTGAGTTCAGCCTGAGCAAACACGAGACCCTGTCTCTACTAAAAATAGTAAAACTGAGGCAAGAGGACGCTTGAGCCTCTTGTGGTGCCGTGGTGCCATAGTACTCTATCCAGGGTGACAGAGTGACCAGACCTGTTGCCAAAAAAAAAAAAAAAAGGAATAAAGAAAGTCTTTCCAGCCTTCAATATTTTTCATTAGCAGGGCACTGGCCAGTGGGAGGAGGAAGGCAGGAGAAAGGGCAACAGGGAACAAGCTCCTGGGCCCTGTGCCTTTCCCACAGCTGCCCTAACAGGCCACCTTTATTTCCTTGTCTCCACAAGGCTCCTTCCCAGCTTAAGGCCTTTGCATATGCTGTTTCCTAAGCCTGGGAGAACTATTTTGCTTCTACTTTAACCTAGGGCTCCTACATCCTCATTTCTTTAAAATGTCACTTGCTCAGGGATTCTTTCCCTGAGCCCCTACCTAAGCAAGTCTTCATGTTCTTCATTTAAATAGTTATTGTATAGTTGTTTTTTGTTTTTTTTTTTTTGAAATAGAGCCTCAATCTCTCACCCTGGGTAGAGTGCCATGGCATCTACAACAACCTCCAACTCCTGGGCTCAAGCAATTCTCTTGCCTGCGCTTCCCAAGTAGCTGGGAGTACAGGCGCCTGCCACAACGCCTGGCTATTTTTTGATTGCAGCCGTCATTGTTGTTTGGCTGCCCGGGCTGGATTCAAACCCGCCAGCTCAGGTGTATGTGGCTGGCGCCTTAGCTGCTTGAGCCACAGACGCCAAGCCAGTTACTGTATAATTTAAAAAAATGTTTTTCTCATGAGATCACAAGATGATGAGGCCATGCCTTACCTTTTTCTTTTCTTTCTTTTTTTTTTTTTTTTTAGAAACAGAGTCTCACTTTACCACCTTCAGTGGAGTGCTGGGACGTCACAGGACTTACAGCAACCTCCAGCTCTTGGGCTTCCGCGATTCTCCTGCCTCAGCCTCCCAAGCAGCTGGGACTACAGATGCCCGCCACAACGCCCGGACATTTTTTGGTTGCAGTTCGGCTGGGGCTGGGTTTGAACCCGCCACCCTCGGTATATCGGGCCGGCGCCCTACTCACTGAGCCACAGGCGCCATCCTGCCTTACCTTTTTCATTCTGGTAGTCCCAATGCCTCATAAGGTGACTGGCACGTGGCTGATACTGAAAAAAATTTCCAGAGGCCAGGCATGGTGGCTCACGCCTATAATCCTAGCATACTGGGAGGCTAAAGTGGGAGGATCACTTGTGCTCAGGAGTTCAAGAATAGCCTAAGCAAGGGCAAGACCCCATCTCTACTAACAAAAAACTAGAGAAATTAGCTGGGTGTTGTGTCAGGCACCCTGTAGTTCTAGCTACTTTGGAGGCTGAGGCAGGAAGATCCCTTGAACCCAGAAGTTTGAGGTTGCTATGAGCGAGGATGATGCCATGGCACTCTAGCATAAGCAACAGAATGAGACTTTGCTTCAAATAAAAAAAAAAAAACTTATAAAATAAGATTATGTAGAGTTTCTACTGTTCTGCCAAGCAGGAGATACATACACATGTACAAGCTATGGAATACATATTGTACAATTTCAGTGATTCTGCAAATGTTCTTATATTTGCATTTAAAATTGGTTCAGCGCCTGTAGCACAGTGGTTATGGTGCCATCCACATACACCAAGGCTGGTGGGTTTGAACCTGGCCTGGGTCAGCTAAACAACAATGACAAGTGCAGCAAAAAATAGCCGGGCATTGTGGTGAGCGCCTGTAGTCCCAGCTACTTGGAAGGCTGAGGCAGAGAATTGCTCCAGCCCAAGAGTTTGAGGTTGCTATGAGCTATGATGCCACGGAACTCTACCGAGGGCGACATAGTGAGACTCTGTCTCAAAAAAATAAAATAAAACAAAACAAAATAAAATAAAATTGGCATTAAGGCTGGGCATGGTGGCTGATGCCTGTAATCCCAGCCAGCACTTGGGAGGCTGAGGCAGGTGGATTGCCTGAGCTCCCAGGTTCAAGACCAGCCTGAGCCAGAGTGAGATCTCGTCTCTAAAAATAGCCAGGCGTTGTGGCGGGTGCCTGCAGGCATTGGGAGGCTGAGGCAAGAGGGTCACTTGAGCCCAGGAGTTTGAGGTTGCTGTGAGCTATGATGCCACGGCATTCTATCAAGGGTGACAAAGTGAGACTCTGTCTCAAAAAAAAGAAAAGAAAGAAAAAGAAAAGAAAAAATTAGCTGGGTATGGTGGGTATGAGGCAGAAGCTTGAGCCCAGAAGTTTGAAGTTGCAGTGAGCTATGAAGACACCACTGCACTCTACCCAGTGTGACTCTGCCTCAAAATAAATAATGAAAAATTGGTATCACACAATATAATGATGAACAGTAAAAGGCATACTAATAATTTTTTTTTAAGACACAGAGTCTCATTATGTTGCCCTTGGTAGAGTGCCAGTGGTGTCACAGCTCACAGCAACCTCCAACTCTGGGGGTTAAGTGATTCTCCTGCCTCAGCCTTGCAAGTAGCTGGGCCTACGGACGCCTGCCACAGTGCCTGGCTATTTTTAGAGATGAGGTCTTGCTTTAGCTCAGACTGGTCTTGAACCTGTGAGCTCAGGCAAAACTTAATATTTTAACTTTTCTTTAGCCAATAATTAATGCTGTAAGTCAAAAGAGATGCCATAAAAAGAAAAAAATACGTATTTTAATATCATTAATGGTATTTCTTCCTTCTTTTCCTTCTTCTTTCCTTCTCTTCCTCCATCCCTGCTTCCTTGTCTTCCTTCCTTTCTTTCTTTTTGAGACAAGAGTCTCACTCTGTTGCCCTGGCTAGAGTACAGTGGCATTAGCCTAACTCACAGTAACCTCAAACTTCTGGGTTTAAATGATCCTCCTCCCTTAGCCTCCCAAGTAGCTGGGACTACAGGTGGCTGCCATGATGCTTAGTTCATTTTTTCTATTTCTATTTCTATTTTTATTTTTTGAGACAGAATCTCACTTTGCCTCCCTCTGTAGAGTGCTGTAATGTCTCAACTCAGCAATCTCAAACTCTTGGACTCGAGCAATTCTCTTGCCTCAGTCTCCTAAGTAGCTGGGACTACAGGCACTCGCCACAACACCCGGCTATTTTTAGAAGCGAAGTCTCACTCTTGCTCAGGCTCATCTCGAACCCATGAGCTTAAGCAACTCACCGGACTCGGCATCCCAAAGTGCTATGATTACAGACATGAGCCACTGTGCCTGGCCTTAACTTTTTCTATTTTTAGTAGAGATAAGATCTCGTTCTTGCTCAGGCTGGTCTGGAACTCCTGACCTCAAGTGACACACTCACCTCAGCCTTGCAGAGTGCTAGGATTACAGGCATGAGCCACCGTGCTTGGCCCTCTTTTGTTATTTTTTTAACAAGGAACCCTGCATTTCATTTTATTTTATATTTTTTGAGACAGAGTCTCACTATGTCGCCCTTGGTAGAGTATCGTGGCGTCACAGCTCACAGCAACCTCAAACTCTTGGGCTTAAGTGATTCTCTTGCCTTAGCCTCCCAAGTAGCTGGGACTACAGATGCCTGCCACAACACCTGGCTATTTTTTTTGTTGCAGTTGTCATTGATGTTTAGCTGGCCTAGGCCAGGTTTGAACCCGCCACCCTTGGTGCATGTGGCCAGTCCTGTAACCTCTGTGCTACAGGTGCCGCCCAAACCCTGCATTTTACTTTTGCACTGGGTTCCACATATTATATAGTTGGCTCTTCAAGTAGCCCTTTGCCCAGTGTTACCATGTTAAGTGCTGTCCTGTGAGCAAACTTCACAAAGATGCTACCCAAGGTCTGCTAGGCAGTTACCTCCTGAGTCTTCTCAGGGAGCTTCTGAGACACACAGAAGTCAGGTCTGCTAGGCTAGTTTTGCTAGGTCAGTGTCAGTTCTCTGCTAGGCCAGTCTGCTAGGCCAGCGTCAGTTCTCTGACACTGTCCCTACACAGATACCCACCCATCTATCTGTGGGTGAGCAAATCCAATCTTTCCTTGTGGCTGGCAGCATGAAAATGAGATAATTCTGGAAAGATGATGACTCCCCACTGCCGTTGCCTCACGCTTACTCACTCATTTGATAGTCATTATTAAGGGCCTGTAGCATGCCCAGGCAGTGTGCTGGTGATATAAGACGTGAAGGTGAATAACACATGAACCCTCCCCTCTGGCAGCTGCAGCCTGTGGGGAGCTAGGTGCACACACACCACATAGAGTGATCTACAGTCTAAGAGATAAAATGTACATGACTCTGCAGAAGCAGAGAAAGTCATTTCCACCTTTGGAGATGGGTGGAGGAAGAGAAAAGTCTCCCTACATGTGAACAGGCCTTCACGCTGACATTTATTTATAGCCAAAGGGTGGCTCTAGGGAATGGCATAGGGAAGCTTTAGTGAATCCTTTCACCCCTGAGCCACCCCAAATAAAGGCAGTTTCTAAGTAAGGCCAGAGTGCTTGCTATGCAGCTACCACTTGAAGACAAGTCTCCTGCCTGGTACAGTGATTCACGCCTGTAATCCTAGCACTCTGGGAGGCTGAGGCGGGTGGATTGCTTGAGCTCAGGAAGGTGTGGAGACCAGCCTCAGCCAGAGCAAGACCCTGTCTCTAAGAAAAAAAAAAATAGCTGGGCATTGTGGCGGGCACTTGTAGTCCCAGCTACTTGGGAGGCTGAGGCAAGAGAATCGCTTGAACCTAAGAGTTTGAGGTTGCTATGAGCTGTGATGTCACAGCATTCTACTGAGGCGACAAAGTGAGACTGTCTCAAAAAAAAAGAAAGATAAGTCTCCTAATGCTCTCTCCAATGGATCACAGCCCAAGTGTCATTTAATATAGAAATTCTAAGGTTTTCACTGTTTATTACAAGGCCATCCTTTATTTTTCTTCTAGAGTAATCTTTCACCTACTCAGAAATGCCTTAGAGATTTTTTTTGCTAGAGCTTCTTAACAAAGTAAGGATAGCTTTTACTTGTTAAAAAAGGAAGCTCTAAGTATTCTGTTCTTTCCTGGTGTGGGTAGGAATTTTCTCCTCGGCACTGCTGAGTCCTTAAAAAAATAATAATGCTTGTGCAAACACTACTGCATACTTGAAGGGTGCTGAGCCTCTTGTTATCAGTTCCCGGATCTCCTTTTTTTTTGGTAACTGAGTGTTAAGCTAAGGCTCCTTCTTAATTAATGGGTCTATCTTAGCAACCAACCTTGGAATGGCTTCTCCTCAATCCCTGTAACTCTAAGGATCCCACACATCACAGGACTTCCTCTGGACTCCCCAAGGATCAAAGTTTCCTGCCAGCCAGGGATTGTCACCAAATCCCACGGATCAAGGGCAGAATACAGGGAGAGTTCAGAGGTAAAGTTACTCACAGGAGCCTCCGAGGTGGGCAGGATATAAGCAATCCGATGGCGGAAACCTCTCATTAAGAGTTCAACACACCTGCTACTCATCCCCCAACTGTATCAAGACCCAAGGACTCCAGGAAAAGGTGGAGGGGGTATGGGTATGCATGGGGGTGGTTACGTCTTGTCCAGAGGACAGCTAGCTTAGCGCATTGCAGCTAGTGGATAAAATAAACATGTTCCTCATCTGAGAAGCTCTTAGGCCAGGGATATCTTAAAGTACTACCAGATTCCTAGCCTGGAACTCTTTGAAAGTGGTGGTGTTCAGGTTCTTTATCAGAAGAATTTAGAGAGCACATGTGACACTCACATGCACCCTCTCCCTGCCTCAGGTTTGTAGGCTGTCAGTTTTCTGAAACACACAAAGCTGATGCTTCAGGGACAAGGGCAGTCTTTAGGGTTTGCTATGGCTCAGGAAGTCCAGAAGAGGCATGGCAGACTGAAAAAGCCGTAGTGCAAGTAAAGGACTGCCTTGGGCACACAGGTGCACATTCAATAAAAGAGCAGGAAAACAGTGTTTGACTCTTTCAATGAGGTTGGCCTGGAACATCCGTGACCGTAAAGGGGTTGTTCTTTGAGTTAAATTCAAAAGAAGAATAAACAGCAAATACCTTTCTTCTTTTTAATTCCTAAGTTTATTTGTTTGATTATAAAAGCCATATAACCACAATCCAGAATATCTGGAAAATAGAGGAAGAAAAAAAACCAGGCTCTAGTTGGACTCTAACCTAAGTTCCTTTAGTAAAGACATTTAGGAAGGAGTAGATTCATTTACATGTTCAAAAATTATTTTAATATGTTAAAAATCACTTACGTTTCAAGGTGATTTTATAAATGAAACTCAGATGAATGAAACTGCTCTTCTTCTATTACTGTTATGTAAAACTAATAAGACGCACGCTAATGGTCACAAACAGGACATTTAAAGAAATAAGGTCTTGGGAAAGGTCTGATCTAGTAGAGGCATTTCTAACTCTAATTGCTTGATTTTAAGGGTAAGATGAGTTGCTAAGCATAAAAGAATAAAAAAAGGTAAATGCTTGCATACATTGCTTGTACTTAGAAATTCAATCTTCTACAGACCAACAGCTGAGGCAAAAAAAAAAAGATCAAAAGGAAAGAAAACTGAATTCCATACAATCCTATCAACCCCCAATTGTGGCTCCCTTTGTGGCTAAGAAATAAATAAGTATGAGGCACAAAGACAAAAACAGGGGAGCAACAGGGAAGTTAGACACAAAAATAAAAGGCAGGGAAAGACAGGGCAGAAGGTGAACTGGAATTAGTGGCTGAGGATTGTCCTGGCAGAAAAAAAAGATTCTCTTATTGGGTGCCCAGAGAGGAGAGACCCCAGAATCCAATTAGTTCCATTTAAAATCATGATGGAATAAGCTATAGTCCAAAATTTTTTTTGAGACAGCCTCACTGTGTTACCCTGGGTGGAGTGCCATGCTGTCATAGCTCACAGCAACCTCAAACTCCTGGGCTCAAGCGATGCTTCCGCCTCAGCTTCCTGAGTAGCTGGGTTTATAGGTACCTGCCACAACACGGAGGTAGTTTTTCTATTTTTTAGTAGAGATGATGTCTCACTCTTGCTTAGGTTGGTCTCGAACTCCTGAGCTCAAGCTATCCAACCGTCTCAGCCTCCCGTAGTGCTAGCATTACAGGTGTGAACCTCCGAGCCTGGCCTATAGTCCAACTTCAAAGTACCCTCACTGTGACCACTAAGTGATTTTGTGGCTGAGGTAAGTGAAAATGAACAGATCAGGCTAGTTATGGGGTATAGAGTCAAGGATCATGGATAGAGACAAGCTCAATAAACATTTCCCACACTGTGTGCAGGAGAATAGGGTAAATATTCCCGGTGGGGAGGGACAGCAGCTCAAGAGCTCACAGGGTATGGGCAGGGCAGACAGGCAGAATTGAACCTAACGGTCTGGAGGCAGGTGAATTGGGAGAAGTGAGCCCAATTACTAGCCAGGGAATTGTGAGCAAACTACTTCACCTCTCAGAAATGTTGATCTCATCTGTAAAATGGGGGATAACATGGATTCCCTTTAAGGTTACTGTAGAATTAATGTCTATAAAGATTTAAGCACAAGAGCTTGCAAATGGCGGGTGGTAAGAAGGTGGTGGTAAGACAGTGTACCCCAGGAAGACTGTGATCTCTGGGAAGGATGATCTACAACTTCTGAGCTCAAGGGATTCTCCTATCTGAGTCTCCCAGAGTGCTAGGATTACAGGCACCTGGCTCATCTTGTTACTCTTATATCACCAAGGCCTAGAACAGAGTCTGGCATGTGGTAAATCTTTAAGGAATGAATGAATGATAATGGTAGCTAATCCTTATATATACAGAGTACTTGTTATGTGTCAGGTATGGTTCTAGAGATTTTATCTACATTAATTCACTTAATTTTCACAACAACATAGAGAGGTAATATTAGGATTATTATCTCCAGTTTGCTCAGGATCACATAGCTAGTAACAGGGAGAGCTGGGCTTCAAACTCTAGCAGCCTGACTCTGAAACCAGGGTTCCTTATTTATTTTTATTTTATTTATTTATTTATTTGAAACAGTTTTTCTTTGTTACCTTCAGTAGTGGCATTATAGCTCACAGCAACTTCATATTCCTGGGCTCAAGCGATTCTCTTGCCTCAGCCTCCCAAGTAGCTGGGACTGCAGGTACCTGCCACAACATCCGTCTATTCTTTGATCTATTTTTTGTAGAGACAGGGTCTCACTCTGGCTTAGGCTGGTCTCAACTGGTGAGGTCAGGCAATCCACCCACCTCAGCCTCCCAGAGTGCTAGGATTAGAGGCATGAGCCACTGTGCCTGGCCTGTTTTTATTTTTGCAGTTTTGGCCGGGGCTGGATTTGAACCCACCACCTCCGGCATATATGGCTGGCGCCCTACTCCTTTGAGCCACAGGTGCCACCCACCTGTTTTTTTGTTTTTTCTTTTGAGACAGAGTCTCACCTTATCACCCTGGATAGAGTGCCACAGTGTCATAGCTCACAGCAACCTCAAACTCTTGGGCTTAAGCAATCCTCTTGCCTCAGCCTCCTGAGCAGCTGGGATTACTGGACCCCACCACAACACCTGGCTATTTTTAGAGATGTTGTCTTACTCTCTTGTTCAGGCTGGTCTTGAACTCCTGAGCTCAAGCAACACCTGCCTCGGCCTCTCAGCGTGCTAGGATTACAGGCATGAGAAATCACGCCTGGCTCAGGATTCCTTATTAATCACTACACTCTACCGTCTCTCAAAGTGCATATTACTTTCACCACTATGAAGTGGGGAGCATGAAGCACATATACTACATTAACAGAGATAAAAGGCTGGGAGCAGTGGCGCTCCTGTAATCCTAGCACTCTGGGAGGCCAAGGTGGGTGGATTGCCTGAGCTCACCAATAGAGACCAGCCTGAGTGAGACACCATCTCTACAAAAAAATAGCAGGCGCCTATAGTCCCAGCTACTTGGGAGGCTGAGGCAAAAGAATTGCTTGACCCCAAGTGTTTGAGGTTGCTGTGAGCTGTGACACAATACCACTCTACTGAGAGCAACAAAGTGAGACTCTGTCTCAAAAAAGAAAAAAAGAAAAAAAAAAAAGATAATAATGTAAGCAACAGTATTTTACTATCATAAGCAAAACCATCTATAATTCAAAGTATTGTTGTTGTTACCACCACATCGAGACAATTTGGTTTAACATCAAGGGGCTAAGAACCTGAGAGGAAAGGCACAGCTCTGAAAACAAAGGAGACAAAGCAGAAGCTAAAGAGGAGTGGTCAGGCAGATGAATAAATGACGTGGCCTGGAAAAGAAGGGAATGCACTAGGTGGCACCTGTGGCTCAAAGGAGTAGGGCACTAGCCCCACATGCTGGAGGTGGCGGGTTCAAACCCAGCCACGGCCACAAACTGAAAAAAAAAAAAAGGAATACATTTAATGCAGTCTGGGTGCAGTAGAAGGGCTGGTGTTGGTCACATGATGGCAGAATCTGGAACACCCTGAGAGCATCAGGGAGTATTCTGCAAGGCTGGCAGGCAGGACCCAGACTTTGAGGACTTGGAGGAGAGTGTCCTCTCTAAGATAACGTGCAGAAAACAAATAAATTGGGAAAGCGGAATGGAGGCAGACAGTCTAGACCTCTTCAGGGAGCTCTGGCCTGAAGAAGAATAATGCTTTACTGATAAAACCCAAACTTTCACTTTGATGGACCTATGAAAAAGAAATTAGTGCCAATTCAGACTCAAAGAACAGGCTTTTGAGATATTTCACTGAAAGCCTTGGGAGCATTAGCAAAAAAAAAAAAAAAAAAAAAAAAGCAGGATTACTAATGTCTAAGAGATTTCTACCCATGCCTGACACACAGAATCTCAAACACACAGAAGTTCAGGGTAACCTTATTATTAGCTGGAAGTTATTGAGCTTTTCAAATACCTTTTATTTTCAAAGTATTTTTCTCTGCTAGACCTACAGATAAATGGCATTTTTACTTTTTCTGGATTGTGCCTGGCTATTAAACGGGGACAGCACCTCAAGTGCAAATTGGAGAGGGGGTGGGTAGGGGATGAGGGAGGAATCATATGTGATTTTTACCGAAGAATAAGGGAAAAAAATTTAACTGGTTGAGTGCCAAAAATGCTACAGGGACATAGAGTAGGTAGTTTAGGGACAAAGAAAGACTAAGGTTAACCTCTGGTAGAGATGCTAGCTCAGGAGTCCTAAACAAAAAGTAGGCAGTTGGACTTCTCCACACCTAACTGCGTGCTCCCTGGCTCATGTCTGCAGTCAGAGACCACGTGTGCGCAGCAGTCTGAGGCAGGAACCTGAGTGCCATTGTGGTGGTAGGAGTGGCAGAGGGAGCATCTCTCAGAAAGCCCTTAAATAGCAAAGTGAGGAAGGCAGCAGCTTTCCCACACCCCCACAAGGCCTGAAATAGAACAAAGGCAGCAGAAAATGGCCAGTGTGTGCACAGGCAGCAGGCTGCTGCTGTGGAAGAAAAGAGTGGGAGCACGGTCCTAACAAGGTGATTATAACCCCAGCTTTCAGGCTGCGCTAAATTACCACACAGTCCCATTTCCTTTCTGCACCTAAAGCCTCCAGTGTGAGAGGAGATAGCTCCTGAAATGGCTGCCTGCTACTATTCAAATGTTTACCACGTTTCACTCACAGTGCTAAGCCCTTTACACACATTATCTCATTCAACCCTGCGAGGCAGGGTATATTAACCTCAGTTTATGAATCAGGGACAGGGGGTTTAGGGAGATTTTGAAATTTGCTCACAGACAAATAGCTTAGAATTCAAACCTGCATCTGTCAGATCTGACTCTACAAACCTTGCATTTAGACATGTGCAGTACTAGGAAATCCAGTGTGTGGGAGAACACCATGCAAAGAATCTTCTTCCTCCTGCACCATCAAAGTTGTTGGCTGGCGAGGAAGGAGCAGCCACAGATGGGCTAGTGGCTGACTCCAAAGTTTGGGTTTCCTTTGGGGTGCCAGTTTGCTTCGGGGGTACCCTGAATCACCCCAGGTTTACCCTGGTTACCCAACCTTGGGTCTAGCTCGAGTCCACCATGCCCCTGTGGTCAAGGGAAGTGCTAGACACAGTCCTTAGGGAACTCCTTTTATTTATTATTATTATTATTATTTTTTGAGACAGAGTCTCACTTTGTTGCCCACGGTAGAGTGCCATGACGTCACAGTTCACTGTAATTGCCTCAGCCTCCCAGGGAGCTGGGACTACAGGCACCTGCCACAATGCCTGGGTATTTTTTCAGAGATGAGGTCTCATTCTGGCTTAGGATAGTCTTAAACTCCTAAAGTCAGGCAATCCACCTGCCTCGGCCTCCCAGAGTGTCTAGGATTACAGGTGTGAGCCACAGCACCCAGCCATTAGGGCATTTTTTTTTTTTTTTTTGAGACAAGAGTTTCACTATGTCGCCGTTGGTAGAGCGCCGTAGCATCACAGCTCACAGCAACCTCAAACTCTTGGGCTTAAGTGCCTCAGTCTTCCAAGTAGCTAGAACTACAGGCACCCGCCACAATGCCTAGCTTTTTTTTGTTGTAGTTGTTTTTTAGCAGGCCAAGGCTGGGTTCGAACCTGCTAGCCCTGGCGTATGTGGCCGGCACCCTAACCACTGAGCTACGGGTGCTGAGCCTATTAGGGCACTTCTTTAGTGGAATTCAATGCTCTGTGCAAGATGCTTAAAAAATATAAGGTGGTCGGTGTGCTCCCACCCAATAGGGCACAATGTTAGGGTGCAGGACACAGCTATAATAGGAACCTCACCTAACAAATGCAACATTGTAACTTAATCCTTTGTACCTTCATTTTATTATATTATTTATTTATTTTTATTTATTTTTTTTTTTTTTGAGACAGAGCCTCAAGTTGTCACCCGGGTAGAGTGCTGTGGCATCACAGTTCACAGCAACCTCCAACTCCTGGGCTCAAGTGATTCTCCTGCCTCCACCTCCCAAGTAGCTGGGATCACAGGTGCTTGCCACAACACCCGGCTATTTTTTTTTTTTTTTTGGTTGCAGCCATCATTGTTGTTTGGTGGGTCCGGGCTTGATTCGAACCCGCCAGCCGCTGGCGCCTTAGCCGCTTGAGCCACAGGCACCAAGCCTATACCCTCATTTTAATCTAAAATTAAAAACAAATTACAAGGTGATAGAGCCGGACCAAAGGGCAGAAAAACCAGAGTCATGGACACATCAGAGGTCCTACTCGGGTTTGCATTATATGCTAATATGTACAACACTGCAGAAAACAACCCACAACCACACCAGAAAAGTGCAGCTACACCATCTAGGCTGCACACCATTCCCTCTGAGTGATACCACCACTCTACTTCGCCATCCACATGCACCAAGGTTGGCAGGTTCGAACCCCGCCCGGGCTGGCAAGACAATGACAACTGCAACAAAAAATAGCCAGGCATTGTGGTGGGTGCCTGTAATCCCAGCTTCTTGGGACGCTAAGGTAAAAGGATCACTAGAGCCCAAGAGTTTGAGGTTTCTGTGAGCTATGACGTCACAGCACTCTATCGAGGGTAACAAAGTGAGACTCTGTCTCCAAAAAAAAAAAAAAACCAAAAAACTATTGGGCTCCAGTGATCTCTTGCTTCAGCCTACCAAGTAACTGGGACTATAGGCACCTACCACATGCCTGGCTAGTTTCCACCAAAGAACTTTTAAAATGCCTAGGTCTCACCTTGCACCTAAGAATCAGAATCATAGGCTGGGCATGGTGCTTCATGCCTGTAATCCTAGCACCGTGGGAGGCCGAGGCAGTGGATTGCCTGAGTGCCTGGATTTGAGACCAGCCTGAGCCACGTCGAGACCCTGTCTCTAAAAATAGCTGGGTATTGTGGCGGGTGCCTGTACTCCCAGCTACTCTGGAGGCTGAGACAAGAGAATTGCTTAAGCCCAAGAGTTTGAGGTTACTGTTAGCTGTGACACCACGGCATTCTACGTAGGGCGATGAGTGAGACTCTGTCTCAAGGAAAAAAAAAAAGTATAAAGGCCAGGCATGGTGGCTCACACCTGTAATCCTAGCACTCTAGGAGGTCAAGAGGATCACTTGAGCCCATGAGTTTGAGGGTGCTGTGAGCTAGGACATGACAACACTCTACTAAGGGGAACAAAGTGACATTCTGTCCCCAAATTAATAAATAAAAATAAAAAAATAAGGATTTTATTTTTCAGAAGGAGGGTAGTCAGAATAATTTTTGACCTACAAGTGAAGATTGCATCTTTTCCCCAAGATATTAAAATAATTTTGTTCTTAAACATGTGAATGTGATGTATGATTCTGTTTTTTGTTTGTCTGTTTAGCAGACCTGGGCCAGGTTCAAAGCTGCCACCCCTGGTAAACCATTGGGCTATGGGCACCCAGCTGTGATGTATAATTCTGAAGACAGAGAAATTACCGGCTACATAGGAAGAGGAAAATATAAGATAAATGCACCTCTTGCCAGGGTAGCTGGCATTATGGCAGAAACCTCTGCCCAGATTAAGGGAATTAATCTGCCTAGGAATTAAGGGAAACACATGTGCTAAAACTTTTGACATCTAAATATATCTATATATATGTATATATGTATGTCTACATATATAGCATGAAAGAAGCCACATTTTGAAATTCCAACTGATTCTGGCTGCACATCAATATTCATTCTGTCGCTTTGCCTCAGGACTCCTTTTCCCAGCTGCTTGGGGACAGCATGTCTACAACCCAATTGCAAAAAAAAAACCTTTAGGTGTTTCCAAGTAAGGCAGCAAAATTCCCTCCTTAAGAGAATGTGTTCAGACAAGTTGGGCTCTTGGGAAACCTGAATACTGGAAGAGTTTGGAAGTCACAGAATTTCCAGTTTAACATCTAAGAAGTCTACTTATTGCAAAGCTGGGCACAAAGAAATTCAAGAGAACTGCTCCATGCCTCTTACAGAAATGATTTCGTGCAGTCATAAAGAAGGCAATGAGGTAGATTTGGGGAATGTAAAAGTGAATGGAGTGTTCAGGAGCTTATGGTTTCTTGGTGATATCAGACACATGAATAAATCACTACATCATCTACTTTAATCCTGGGCCAATATGTAAAGTACTTATTGTAGAGCCTGAAGAGTCGAGGACTAATTTTATCATATCTGAGAAATCAGACAGCTTTTCACAAGAGTGTAACATTTAAGTGGAGTCCTATTGGATGAATAAAAGCTCATCAGATGGGCAGGTGGGGGAAAAGGTATTTGAAGTATAAGAAACAATATGGACCAGGATGTGGAGGCAAGAAACAGTAAGGCGGAATATTCTAGGGCCGGTGTGAGGTTCTCAGGGCATATGAAGGGGAGTATGGGAGAGAACGTCATAGAAGGCAGGTTAGCCAGATTATGAATGGACTTGTCTTTATCTTACAGACCACAAGGAACCATTGAAAAAATTCTAGCTGGATTTCCGCAGATTTGCATTTTGAAGGATCTCTCTGGCTGTAGTTCCCTTACTATCCTGAGTAAATGACTACCTGTAAAACCCAGGAGAATTAGAAAGCAGAAGGAAGTCCAGTGGCTAAGGAAGCATAAGTTTTAGGAATCTAGGTTTGTCCCAATACACCAGCAATAGTTCACCTCTTCCTCAAGTCCAATCTCAGTTCTAATTAGTTCTTTTAGAACAGCCAAGTTGACAATTAAGACAGCTTGGTATGCATTCAAGTTCACCCACTTTTTGGCTGTGTGACCTGAGCATCTGTATATAAACTTTCTAGACTTGCATTCTTCCTCACTCTGTTGCCCTGGGTACAGTGCTGTGGCCTCATAGCTCACAGCAACCTCAAATTCTTGGGTTCAAGAGATCCTCTTGCCTCAGCCTCTCAAGTAGCTCTAGGCACCCACCACAATGTCCGGGTAGTTTTCTATTTTTAGTAGAGACAGGGTCTCACTCTTGCTCAGGCTGAACTTGAACTCCTGAGCTCAAGAGATCCATACACTTGGCCTCCCAGAATGCTACGATTATAGGTGTGAGCCACCGTGCATTTTCTTATCTAAACAGAGTTATTAAATGTATTTATCTCACAAGGTTTTTAGGAGGATTCAGTGAGATAAAAATGTAAAGAACTTAGCGCTTTACTTGGCATACAATAAGCCCTTAACAAATGTTAGCTATATTGTCTTTAAAGACCAAACCTCAGAGGACCTGGAACCTATTTGGCAAAGATTTGCTGAACAGACAGACCATGGGGTGATGAGCAATGGGATGGAACAGACCCCAGAGCATCAATCCAGACTGTCATCTCACGTCACTCCAAGGAGAGTACACTTAGTCAGAACCCCTCCCTTTCAAATGAAGGAGCAAAGTTAAATAGGTTTTGCAACCCAGAGGCCCATCTGATTATTAGCACAATCACTTTCTGAGGAAGACATAATTCCTGAATCAGGCTGTAGGGCAGGAGGAAAAGTCCCAAGACTCACTCCCCACCATGGCAGTCATGAAAGTGACTGGAGTCCTTCAGTTTTTTCCTGTTCCCTGCCATTTTCAGTTCTGTGAACATTATGGGAAGTTTTTGGATGGTGTAGTCTGGGTTGGACTATGCTTCTGGCAAGAGATAGAGGAAAATGAGGGAAGGCAAAAAAAAAAAAAAAAAAAGCCAAGGTGGTTTCCTGCGTCTGCTCTTTGAAGAGTTCATGTTAGCAGGTGCTAGGAGGTCAGGGCACCTGGTCCAAGTTTAGTCCCCAAACGCTCCTGTCACTGTTTTGCCATTCTCCTAAGTAGACAGTAAATATCCCATGAGGACGCAGTCTGGCCCGTTTTCCTTTTGGATGTCATGGTTTCCAGGATCTGAAGCAGCCTTCTGTTAGCCATGATTTGTGTAGGGAATGCCCAGGTGATTCAGTTCGGGTCCTCCAGGTTAAAGGGACATAGAAGATGTGAGTATGGCCTCTCTCCTGAAGTCTGGGACATCCATCTTCTCTTGCCCTCCATCCCCAACACTAGCACTCCTAGTTCTCTGGGGACTTGGGCCAGGACTTGTACCATTCATTGGCTTCCCTGGTTCTCAGGCCTTCATGTTCAGACTGCAGCTACACCACTGGCTTTCCTGAGCCTCCAGCTTACACATGACAGATTGTGGGACTTCTCAGCTTCTGCGATCACATTGAGAGTGTATGTGGTAAAAATAAGATGGAGTATGTCAGGCTAGGGCTAACGTGACACAGTTGGTCTGGCTGGGTTAGATTTTTTTTGTTGTTGTTGTTGCAGTTTGGCAGAGGCCGAGTTTGAACCCGCCTCCCTTGGCATATGGGGCCAGGACCCTACTCACTGAGCCACAGGTGCCACCCTGGCTGGTTTAGGTTTTAAGTGACCTTTACCTCTTGTCTCTCATTTTATTGTTCTGTAAATTTAATTTCCACCCTAAAGATGTCTATTTTGAGTAGATTAGGGGGATTGATTTAGGAAATTAACTTTTAAATTGGAATGTTGTAATAGGTCACTAAATTATGGGTGGCGCCTGTGGCTCAAGGAGTAGGGCGCCAGCCCCATATACCAGAGGTGGCGGGTTCAAACCTGGCCCCAGCCAAAAACTACAATAAATAAAGGCATGCAACATTTGGTTAAAAAAAAAAAAAAAGAAAGAAAAAAAGTCACTAAATTATATTAATTATTATTATTATTTTTGAGACAGAGCCTCAAGCTGTTGCCCTGGGTAGAGTGCCGTGGCATCACAGATCACAGCAACCTCCAACTCCTGAGCTCAAGCGATTCTCCTGCCTCTGCCGCCCAAGTAGCTGGGACTACAGGTGCCCGCCACATGCCCAGCTATTTTTTGGTTGCAGCTGTCATTGTTGTTTGGTGGGCCCAGGTTAGATTCCAACCTGCCAGCTCAGGTGTATGTGGCTGGCGCCTTAGCCGCTTGAACTATAGACCTATACTGATTATTATTTAAAATTAAAAGTTAATGTGGTCTTTACTTTAAACCTTTATATATAAAACTGTGATTTTAAAAATAGAAGAACAGAACAATCTTGGAGAGGCTACTCTCACTGTTCTCCAAAATCCCTGGCCTTCTGTCAAAGTTTAGTGATTGATCCCCATCTCTACATACTGGCTGACAGTGATAGGAGGCCAGACTCTCTTCATCTGGTAACAAGATGAGCCAATCCCTCATAGTCAGTCAGTCAGTCTGTCTGTCTATCATCTTGGTTGTGTTTCTTTGGGGTACCACTGGTGGGGTATATAGAAGCTATAGCATCGCTGTAGCTGAGAGAAACAGAGACATCGCCATAGAGTCACAAAGCAGGAGAGAAAGTAGCCAGCTGAGGACTACATAGTAGCAAAAGCAAACACCCCTTTATAATCACCATTTCAGAAGGCATGAGTGACATCCCCTGGGGGCTCCTTGAACCAAGTAGGGAGATATTTGAAGGCTCTGAAATTACTGTGGCAGGGATAGGAGGGAAATAGGGAAACCCCCCAAAATGTTGCTTTTTACTATTTTTTTTTTAATTTTACTTAATTTTTTAAATTGAAAAATAACCATTGTATATATATGTATGTATAAAGAAGATGTGAGCATGAGTTCTGGAGGCCTGCTGCCTGGGTTCATTTGCCACTTAATAGTTGCTGGACAGGTTACCGATCTTCTTTGTCCTCGTTTCCTCAAGTTCAAAATAGGGACATTGGGGCTGGGTGTGGTGGCTCATGCCTGTAATTCTCGCACTCTGGGAGGCCGAGGTGGGTGGACTGCTTAAGCTTACAAATTCAAGACCAGCCTGAGCAAAAAGCAAGACCCCATCTCTAGTAAAAAATAGAAAAACTGAGGCAAGAGGATCGCTTGAACCCAAGAGTTGGAGGTTGTTGCAAGCTATGATGCCACGGCACTCTACCCAGGGTGACAGCTTGAGACTCTGTCTCAAAAACAAAAAAAGAAAGAAAGAAAAAGAAAAATAGAGATATTAATTGTAACTAAGTGATATTATTAGGATTAAATAAATTAATTCATTTAAAGCACTCAAGTATAAATGCTATCATACAGTAAATGCCATATAGTGTTTTGTGTGGTTTTCATTTACACTTTATTTTTCAGGAGAGCAGATACAACATAAATTATGAGAGAGAGAGAGATTGAATATTTGTTTGGAATTTTCAAAAAGCTTACCATTTTGGAAAATTAAGCTATTTGGTATCACTTACGGTACCTCTGCATTGTCAGTATGAGATGTCTGAATCAATCTGTATCTGCAGCTGTGACATTCATGGTGATTTTTTATGTAAGAGCAACTGAATAGTTCATTATGTCTTTCAGGTGGGCTAGACAGTTATACATTGAAATATGTAGTATTTTATTATAAACTACTATCTTTTCATTTCTTCTTTATATTATGATTGAGACATTATATTGATTTTAAAATATGTATGTAGGTTAAGAAGCTATAAATTTTATTTCAGGAGAATAAAGGAAGCACTACAAAATGTTAGAATAATTTGTTACAATAAAAGTACATCAGGCTTCGTGTAGAGAAGGGAGGCTGACAGAGTAGACTTTCTGAATCTTGGTGCTTACTTTGTGCTCCAGTTTAATGATGTTACCTAAAATACCCTAAAGAATAAGACAAACCTTGTTCCAGATGAACAAGATGAAGGAGTATATTAAAAAAGAAGGAGAGGGAAGATGCCATCTTTCATTAGCCCTTGCCCAATGTAAGTTACCAGTAATAACAAGAAATGAGTGCTAATTCTTCCTGGAATTAGCTTTGGAATATTATCACCACAGTTTTTTCATGAGCTTTCGTTTCCCCATTCATAAAATAAGACAGCCGGTTATTTCCCAAAGTGTACTCCATGGAACATTATTACTTGGCATGCTTATGATGACAAAAAGGTTTGCTGGTAAATCAGTTTAGAAAATTGTTACAGGCCTTGTCAGACTCCTTAATAGGCTAACATGCACTGAATCTCCAAGAGAGAAATGTATAGTTTTATGCAGCATTTTCCAACCTCATTTGACCTATTTCAAAGGAACAACCCATGAAGTTAGTAGGTCAAGGGACATTTTTTTTTTTTTTAGAGATAGAGTTTCACTTTGTAACCCTCAGTAGAGTGCCATGGCATCACACAGCTCACAGCAACCTCCAACTCCTGGGCTTAGGCGATTCTCCTGCCTCATCCTCCTGAGTAGCTGGGACTACAGGCGCCTGCCACAATGCCCGGCTATTTTTTTGTTGCAGTTTGGCCGGGACCGGGTTTGAACTTGCCACCCTTGGTATATGGGGCCGGTGCCCTACCCACTGAGCCACAGGTACTGCCCATCCAACAGAAATTTTTTGTGAAATACAAATTAAATAGTCTCTAAGGCCTCTTCCAGTTCTAACATCCTAAAATTCTATGACTTTGAATGTTAATTGAGAGAATTTGCTTGGTCATTTTAGATCAGAATAAGAAGGGTAAGGAGAAGCTATCCTACAGAAAATAAAATATCCTAAATCTGATGCAGAAGAGGAAGACAAACCAATTCTAACATATGTAGATCTGTGTAATGATTATGCAGACAAGGCAGAAAGGGAGCAGTTTTAAATGTTAGGGCTTCCCAACTGTCACTTATGTTATCACTAGAAAAGGTTGAACGTTTATAGTTTAGCAATCCCAGTAAGGCAGTGAGTCCTAATTTTTTTTTTTAGAGACAGAGTTTTATTTCGTTGCCCTCGGTAGAGTGCTGTGGCATCGCAATTCACAGCAACCTCCAGCTGTGGGGCTTAGGCGATTCTCCTGCCTCATCCTCCTGAGTAGCTGGGATTACAGGTGCCTGCCACAACGCCCGGCTATTTCTTTGTTGCAGTTTGGCCAGGAAGGGTTTGAACCTGCCACCCTTGGTGTATGGGGCCGGCGCCTTAGCCACTAAGTCACAGGTGCCCCCAAGTCCTAATCGTTTTAGCTCTGCTTCGCAGATCCATCACTGACTGACATTATACAGATTTGGCTAAGTTACTGTTGAGGAAATCAATGGGTTATCCCCTAGTTCCAGGCACCATCCCCAGCCTGACCTTCCACAAATTGATATTACGGAGGCAGAACATGATTTCCCACAAATCTGCAAGCCCACACGCCCACCTGGCCCAGCCAAGGAGATGGCCTGGAGATCTGGAGATGAATGATGTGTGATCTTAGCTAGGCCATACATAGTCTCTTCCCTGGAATATTTGCATTTAGGGCCAGACAGGGAATCTGAGTGTTGGATATAAGATGTAACACAGGGTCACTGACAGTGGTTATGTTGCTGCCATACAAAAAAGCTGGACTCCAGGACAGGCAAATAAAACTGAATTCCCAGAGAAGCAGAAATAAGCAACGGAATATTTCAGTTTGTGATTCTAAGAGTCACTGATCCCTCAGCCCCATCTCTGTTTTTCCATAACATGGTTGTTCAGTCCTTCTTTGGATGCAGCAGGCTAAAACATTCCCTTTGCTTAAGTTAGTTAAGATGAGGATTCTGGTACTTTAAAACCAAAAGAGCTCTAACTATAGTCAACACGTGCCCTTCCTATCTACTTTCTCAACCAGTGAGGAGGGAATAATGGATGCTGCCTCCCGAAAGTTGGTGGATTAAAGCACATACTGCTGCTCTCTCCTGAGCTCAAGCAATCCACCCACCTCAGCCTCCTAGAGTGCTGGGATTACAGGGGGGAACCACCACACTTGGCCCCGGAAATGCAAATGTAAACCTCACTGCTTCATAAATACTAGGATGGCTATAATCAAAATGACAGAAAATAAAAAGTGGCAGGGAGGATATGGAGAATTTGGGCTCCTCATACACTGCTGGTGGGAATGTAAAATGGTGCAGCCACTTTGAAAACAGACTTGAAGTTTCTTCAAAACATTAAATATAGTTACCATATGACCTAGCAATTCCACTCCTAGGTATATACTGAAGAGAAGTAATGACATATATTCACACAAAAATTTGTACACAAATGTTCACAGCAACATTATTTAAAAAGCCAAAACATGTGCTTGTACTCCCAGGTACTTGGGAGGCTGAGCTGGGAGGATGACTTGAGGCTAGGAGTTCAAGGTTACAGTGAGCTATTATAGCACTGCACTCCAGCACTTACTCCAGCATAGAGTAAGATGCTGTCTCTAATAAATCAAAAAAATAAAATAGATAAAAAGTGGAAACTACCCAAATGCCCATCAACTAATGAATGGGTAAACAGATATGTTATACTCACACAATGGAATATTCTTCAGCCACAAAATAACAAAGCACTGATACCTGCTATAATACAGCTTGGATAAACTCTGGCCATGTTATACTGAGTAAAAGGAGCCAGACACAGTACCACATAGTGCACGCTTCCTTTTATAAGAAATGTCTAGAAAAGGTGAATCCATAGAGACAGAAAGTGGATTAGTGGTTGCTAGGAGCCTGGGAGAGATCTAAAAGAGATCTAAGGGGAATGGAACTACTTCCTGGGGTAATAAAAATATTCTGGAATGGTTGCAAACTTTCTATATATATTAAAAATACTAACTTGTACACTTTAAAGGGGCAAGTTTTTTTTTTTTTTTTTTTTTGGAGACAGAATCTCCATTGCCCTCGGTAGAGTGCTGTGGTGTAATAGCTCACAGCAACCTCAAATTCTTGGGTTCACGCGATCCTCTTGCCTCATTGGCTGAGTAGCTGGGGCTACAGATGTCTGCCGCAACACCCAGTTAGTTTTCCTATTTTTAGTAGATATGGGGTGTTATTCTTGCTCAGACTGGTCTTGAACTCCTGAGCTAAAGGGATCTACCCGCCTTAGCCTCCCAGAGTACTAGGATTATAGGCATGAGCCACCATACCCAGCTGAAAGGGCAAATTTTATGGTTTATGAATTATATCTCAATTTAAAAAATTAAGTGAGAAAAAACAATGCCAGGTGAAGGGGAGAGAAGCTGTTGTATTACTGACACTCATTTTACCTCCATTAGGGTTAGCTGCGGAGGCCTTGCAAAAGACTGTCCCCACTGCCTAAGCCCGGCCTTGCCTTACTACTGTTCACCAATTTCCTTCAGGTTTGGTGTGTCTCCAGCCTGGCACAGTGCTTCTCCTGACATCCTCTGGCCCTGGTTTCTCAGGCTTCTAGCTCAGATCCTGGGACACACATGCCCCTGAAATCTCCAAGGTCATGTAGCTGTAAAGCCATCTCTAACTCAAGGGTTTAAGGGTATGGCTTCTGAGTTGCTATGCCAAATATAAATTTTGTATTCAACAGATGGTAGAGATCCTTGAAAAAACAGACATTTATTAATGACTAAACATTTGGCTTTTAATAGGTGGGGATCAACATTTGGAAAGCTGGGCTTCTGGTCTGACTGGCTCTTAAGAAGTAAAAGATGGTAAATTAAGTTAAGCTAGAGACAAAACAGAATTAAGACAAGCTCCTAAATATGGATTAATAGGTGTAAAAAGTTATCACAATTTTTTTATGTACCTTGCCACAGAGAAGTAATGAGAACTTTGCTACTTATAGGAAAAATATATGGCTAAACAGAAATTAGAATTTGGTAAAAGTCTCTATTTAATTAGCCAGAATGTCACTTTAAATATTCTCAGCATGGGAAAGAAAATTTGTGACTGCTTATTGTATGTTTACACTCATTATTGATGCAACTATTTGCCTTTCTTTTAGGCTGATACTCTGTGAAACTGAGGCAGAGGGAGACCCCTGTCTCTAATTAGACAGGCATAGGGGTGCATGCCTATAGTCCTAGTTACTTGGGAGGCTGAGGCAGGACCATCACTTGAGCCCAGGAGTTTGAGGTTACGGTGAGCTATGATGGTGCCACTGCACTCTAGCCTGGGCAATGCAGCGAGACCCTGACTCAAAAGAAAAAAAAAAATCATGGGTGGCGCCTGTGGCTCATAGTGGTAGGGTGCCAGCCCCATATGCCAGAGGTGGCGGGTTCAAACCCAGCCCTGGCTGAAAACTGCAGAAAAAAAAAAAAACAACCCCATCCTTTTCTTATAATTCCAACATCAGGATTATCTTGCGTGGTTCTCAGTTGATTTTCTTCTCTCTTGAGAATATGTTCCATTTTCCTAGTTTTCTTTCTTTTTCTTTTGCTTTTTTTTTAGAGGCAGAGTCTCACTTTATCGTCCTTGGTAGAGTACTGTGGAGTCACAGCTCACAGCAACCTCTAATTACTGGGCTTAGGCAATTCCCTTGCCTTAGCCTCCTGAGTAGCTGGGACCACAGGCACCCGCCACAATGCCTGGCTATTTTTTTGTTTTGCAGTGGTTGGGGTCAGGTTCAAACCTGCCACTCTCAGTATATGGGGCCGGCACCCTACCCACTGAGCCACAGGTGCTGCCCATCCATTTTCCTACTTTTCATATATTGAGTAATTAAAACTTGTGTCCTGGATATTGTGATTGTTAAATTATGAATACTCTAACTTCTGCTCTTCTCTCTCTCTTCTGTTTTTGTTTTGAAGCAGGCAATTACCTTGCTTGTTTCAGGGGTTAGCCAGAAAAGCAGGCAGACAGAATTTGGAATCCTCTGTCTGGATTTTTTTTTTTTTTTTTTTTTTAGGTAAGAGTCTCACTCTTTTGTCCTGGGTAGAGTGCCATGGTGTCATCATAGCTCACAGTAACCTCAAACTCTTGGGCTCAAGTGATCCTCTTGCTTCAGTTTCTCTATTTTTAGTAGACTTGAGGTCTTGCTCTTACTCAGGCTGGTCTTAAACTCCTAAGCTCAAGCCATCTGCCCATCACAGCCTCCCAGAGTGCCAGGATTACAGGCGTGAGCCACAGAGCCCAGCCTTCTATTTAGATCTTTCCCTTCCAGCATTGCCCTTCTTTCTCTTGCGGTTATATTTTCCTCAGATTCAATCTTTTGGTTCCACAGGCCAGAAAAAAATGATTTCTCTACCTGTGCCCCTACTGTATCTCATGCCTTGCCAAGTATACTTGCTTCTAGCTTAAAGCCAAGAACATGGGAACTCACGTGTGCATCATCCCTCCTATAAGCATGGGCTCCCTATAAGAATTTGCTTGCTGGCTGGGCACAGTGTCTCACACTTGTAATCCTAGTACTCTGGGAGGCCGAGGCCAGTGGATTGCCTGAGCTCATGAGTTCGAGACCAGCCTGAGTCAGAGCAAGACCTTGTCTCTAAAAATAGCCGGCGTTGTGGCAGGTGCCTACAGTCCCAGGTACTTACAAGGCTGAGGCAAGAGAATTGCTTGAGCCCAAGAGTTTGAGGTTGTTATGAGCTAGGATGCCACAGTACTCTACTGATGGCAACAAAGTAAGACTCTGTTTAAAAAAAAAAAAAGAAGCTGCCTGCTTCTAATCCCTTTCCAGTGGTTTCAGGTAGCTGCTCATTATATTATGTCATATGCTCATTATATTAGAGTTTATGGGTGTTATTTGAACAGGGCCATTCTGATAGGACATCACTCAGTGATCATACATTTATGATACTTAGAATAAATTCACTGAAAAGCTCTAACTTGGAAGAGCTGGGTAGTTACACACAATTTCCTCATTCTGTCACTTAGCATATCTACTCAGGCTGAGAAGGGCTTTTTGAAACTCTGAGGCCAACAGAAAGTGCAGGTCTGACCATATCTCCTCTCTTGGGTATTCCTAGTAAATCTCTTCCTCTTTTCAGTTTTTTTTTGAGACAGAGTCTCATTTGGTGCCCTCAGTAGAGTGCTGTGATATCACAGCTCACAGCAACCTCAAACTCTTGGGTTCAAGCAATTTTCTTGCCTCAGTCTCTCAAGTAGCTGGAACTATAGGCTCCCACCACAACGCCCGGCTATTTTTAGAGACAGGGTCTCACTCTTGCTCAGGCTGGTCTTGAACCTGTGAGCTCAGGCAATCCACCCGCCTTGCCCTCTTAGAGTGCTAGGATAACAGGTGTGAGCCACCGCACCCGGCCTTAAATTTATTTTTCATTAAAGGTAAGGTAGAATGGGTTGAAAGCAGGGGTCCTTCTGGCTTCTACCAGGCTTTGGGCTATATGACAGTTCTGGTCATAGGTCAAAACAAGGCTAAGCAGGGGAAATACATTTTTCAGTAACAGCATTTCCCTTCAATGTGGATATTATGTTGACTGCACAAAACTCTGGCTACTTTCAACTGGGAAAGAGGTAAAAACTACTTCATGAGTTGGATGGTGATTTTTCCTCTGTCTGATCTCCTGATCTTCTGAACCTCTACCTCCTTTCAAGCTGCCATAACCACAGAGGACCTTGGCTGGCACATCTACAAGCAACAGAGAATTCACTGCAACCTAGAATTATCTTTTGGCACAGGTATAGCTTGAGAGATGGTGATTAGAAGGAGAAAAAAAAAAAAAAAACACCTCATCAACAAAGTGGCATTTTCATTTCAGCTGTTCCTAGGGGCAAAACAGAGCCATAAAGAGAAATCCCAGATTGAAAGCTTTGTGGTTATCTCCGCTTCTCATTAACGTGCCCCTGATTATAATCACACCTACGATTACAAGATTTAACACACCTGGTCTCAAGGATGCACCAGGCAGAGGAATCATATATTCATCCCATCTCATTTCCTTTTCTTTATTCACTGAGCAAGCACATTTACAAGTTTAAGTGAGTGTGGACGAGGGATGGATTGGAGAGCAGGAGAGAGACTTTTCTTTTCTTTCTTTCTTTTTTTTTTTTTGAGACAGTCTCACTCTGTTGCCCTGGGTAGAGTGCTGTGCCATCACAGCTCACAGCAACCTCAAACTCTTGGGCTTAAGTGATTCTCTCGCCTTTGCCTCCCAAGCCTACAGGCGCCTGCCAAAACGCCCAGCTATTTTCTTTTTTTTTTTTTTTGTGCCAGTTGTTTAGCTAGCCTGGGCCGGGTCCAAACCTGCCACCCTCAGTATATGTGGCTGTCGCTATAACCACTGTGCTACGGGTGCTGAGCTGGAGAGAGACTTTTCATTCACATGGCTTTTTGAAAATGACAAATATCTTCTGTGGTCACAACTTATTTTAGTACTGGTGAGATAAGCACTCTTGTTTTCATTGGCTACACACAGATATGAGAAATATGGATATAGTTTCTATTTTTTCTCTGACTTTATTTATTCATTTTGAGACAAGAGTCTCACTGTGCTGCCCAGGCTAAAGTGCTGTGGTGTCATCATAGCTCACAGCAACCTCAAACCCCTGGGTTCAAGTGATCCTCCTGCCTCAGCTTCCAGAGTTTTAGGATTATAAGTGTGAGCCACTGTGGCCAGCCTCTCTGACTTTACTAACCAGACATTTTCCTCTGCTTTACATACACACTTTCTCTTACCATCTGTCATTCAGTAGAAGTATGTGCACTTACATAAGTTTTACAGATTTCTTTTAATAGTGTTGTAACTTAGATTTTAAATAAAATTTTCTTTTGAATTTTAGATTTACAGAAAACTTGTAAAGATAGTACAGGGTCCCTGTATACCCCTTGCTTAGCTTCCCCTATAGTTAACAACTTATATACCAATGATATATTTGCCACAAGTTTTATAGTTTGTTTTTTTTTTGAGACAAAACCTCAAGCTATTGCCCTGGGTAGAGTGCTGTGGCATCACAGCTCACAGCAACCTCCAACTCCTGGTTTAAGCTGGGACTACAGGTGCCTGCCACAACGCCTGGCTATTTTTTGGTTGTAGTTGTCATTGTTGTTTGGCAGGCCCAGGCTAGATTTGAACCCGCAAGCTCTGGTGTATAAGAGGCGCTAGCCACTTGAGGTATGGGTGCTGAGCTGAGTTTTATAGATCTTAACAATGGATGAAAACCACTGATCCTTAACTCCCTGTTGTACAAGAGTGTCTCAACAAAAGCAGTACGTAACATATAGTAATTTTTTTTTATTATATTAATTACCAAGTTGTGATCTACACATTCCCTTATCCCAGGACTAATAACCTGGCACTTCTAAGGCCTCCAGGTGAATGCTCCCATTTACTGAACACTTCTGCACGCCACAGAAGACTTCATAAGTTAGCCAGGCTGTTCTTCCCCATTCTTCTTTGTGTCACTACTAGTTGCCTATCTAATATCCATTTCCTGCCATCTTCCTTGCTGACTAAAATTCAATTTTGTTCAGAGTAGCAATGTGCTAGCTGAATTTACTATCAGGCTACCTTGCAGCTAGTAATTATGAATGATATTACATGAGATGGTTCTGGCCAATAAAATAAAACAGAAGTGGGACCCCCCCAAAAGGATACAAAAACATTTAGGGATGCCCTTCTCCCATCTTCTTTCTTACTCATTTAAAACAGTCACAATGGCCAGAGCTATAGTAGTAGTCATGTAGTCAGACTACAGCTGCCTTAGAGTCATGATATAAAGGCCACAAGGATTATAGAAATATCTGCCCTCTTGACATTGAGTGGCTAAAAAAACATCACTTGCTTACATATTTCTTGTGATGTGAGAAAAACAGATCCTTACTTGTTTAGGCCATTATAGTTGGGAGTTTTTATAACTTGTAGTTAAAATATGTTCATACCAGGTAAACTCATTCAATCCAAATCATAACCTGCACAAAGCAAAGGAGAAGGGAGGGAAACACAGCTCAGTATAAAGCGCTGGAGTGTGGCACTTAGAAATTCAAGGGCCTAGCTACTGAGCAACAGCAGTATGAGGGGATCTAAAGGGAAAATGTGTCAAGAAGAAAGGGGATAACTAATGAGTCCATAATGGTGTCAGAAACTTGATATGGTGAAATTCTAGCATAAACAAAGCCTGCGTGTGTTTGACAAAATAACTCTCATAAAGGCTTCACAGATACTTGGTTAAATACCCATGTGCCAGCCATAGATAAACATTGTGGATGCTGGAAAGTGAATTATTGACGTCAAGTCTCTGCATGAAGTCAACTAGGAAGGAGATTCCATTAAAATAAAAAATTAATTAATTAATTATTTTTGAGACAGAGTCTCACTTGGTCACCCTGAGTAGAATCTTAGCTCACAGCAACCTCAAACTCTTGGGTTCAAGTGGTCCTCTTGCCTCAGCCTCCCACATACCTGGGACTACAGGTGCCCGCCACAATGCCCGGCTATTTTTTAGAGACTGGGTCTCACTCTGGCTCAGACTGGTCTTGAACCTGTGAGCTCAGGCAATCTATCCATCTTAGACTCCCAAGTGCTGGGATTATAGGCGTGAGCCACCTTGCCCACAGAGAAAATTAACTTAGAGGTCACTCACTCTTAGCACACATTGATACATACACTGTCTTTCTATACTGGCTATATAAGGGGGAGAAATCCAGCCAAACCTACTTGAAGGAGGAAGTAAATTTAATTTATGCAGTAACTAAAATCTTATAGATTGAACTCAGCTAGAAAGGAATATCTTATATGAGACCCTTGAGTAATTCAGCATGAACACTTAAATGAGTCAAGAAGAGAAGCCACAATGCTTAGGCTACAGAGACAGGGTTAATGTGTTCTAGCCAGCTTACCTTGTAACCTGCCCTTACGAGGACAATGACAGGATTCAGGGCCTCAATCTATAACCTCATGCTCTGGCTTTTCTATGACAGCTTGTGTGTAGTTTGCTCAATATGTTAATACAGGAAATAGAGACTCTTCTTGAAGATGCAAGCAGTATCATTTCCCTACTAAAGAATCCCTATTGACTGATTCATTTGCATGAGGCCATTTAGAGAAAGGGTTTGAGGCCTTCCCTGATAAAGAGAAGACTGACAGGCTGGGAGTGGTGGCTCACACCTGTAATCCCATCACTCTGGGAGGCTGAGACAGGTGGATCACTTGAGCTTAGGAGTTTCAGACCAGCCTGAGCAAGAGCAAGACCCTGTCTCTACTAAAAAAATTTTAAAAATTAGCTGGGTGTTGGAGGGGTGGTGATACCTGTACTCAGAAGTTTGAGGCATGAGGATCTCTCTCTCTCTCTTTTTTTTTTTTTGAGACAGAGTGCTATGGCATCATAGCTCACAGCCACATCAAACTCCTGGGCTCAAGCAATTTGATTCTCTTGCCTCAGCCTCCTGAGTAGCTGGGACTATAGGCACCTGTCACAACTCCTGGCTATTTTTAGAGATGGGATCTTGCTCTAGCTCAGTCTGGTCTCAGTCTGCCTGAACTCAAGCAATCTGCCTGCCTTGGCCTCCCACAGTGCATGAGCCACTGTGCCTGGTCACGCATCTATCTCTTGAGCATAAGATTTTGAGGTTGCTGTGAGCTATGATGACGCCACAGCACTCAACCCTAGCGTGACAGAATAAGACTCCACCTCAAAAAAAAAAAAAAAAAAAGAAAGAAAAGAAAAAGAAAACTGAGGATAGACAAGAAACCAAAGAGGTGGAGAAGTTGCAAATGGTGAGAGACTGACTTACCTCAGTAGCCTTCTGGCTGAGTCCCCGAAGCAGTAGCACAACCACGTGGATGGCAGCTCTGCGCACTTGAACTTCATGGTCTGTTTTAGCCACAGCAATCAGACAGGCTGCTACCTATTAAAGTGAGGGAAGAAGTCAGTAAGAATCAGGGTTGCACAATTACCTATAGTCTTCCCAGTGTGTTCCACGTACTACACACTCATTAAGGGCAATATGGCTTAGAGAGGGACAGATCTAATGACAGAGATCTTGCTATAGTCTGGGTCTTCTGAAAAAAGACAAAACCTGGAATTCAGGAGGGAGGTTAGGGTTGGGAAGAAATATGTGCACTATATATAGTATGTATGTGTATATACGTGTGTGTATGTGTATGTGTGTGTGTATATATATATAGCTCACAGCATATATATTTATACATATATATATTTTGATACAGTCTCATTCTTATGCCCAGGCTAGAATGTGGCAGCATTAATGTAGCTAACAGCAACCTCAAACTTCTGGGTTTAAGTGATCCTCCTGCCCCAGCATCCGAAGTAGCTGGGAATACAGACGCCCACCACAATGCCTGGGTAATTGTTTTTCTTTCTATTTTTAGTAGAGATGGGGTCTCACTCTTGCTCACAAACTCCTAAGCTCAAGAGGTCCTCCTTCCTCAGCCTCCAAGAGAGCCAGATTATAGGCATGAGCCACCACACCTGGGAATAATAAGTATTTTTTAAAAGGTAAGGTCAAATGTGAACATTTCCTCAAAAGTGGTAAGAATTTTTATGTGTGCCCCTTTGAGAACATTGTACGAAGGGAAAAAGATGAAACATAGCTGCTTTTAGAGACTGAGAACCATGGGGACTTAGCCAAGGGGGCTTCAGAGTTCAAGGCCTGGCATGAAGATGAATGTACTGTCAATGAACATTCCAGCCCAGGGATACAGAAATATTGAAATATTAAATCTGATCTTAACTCCTGTGAGTCAGCAGGGACCATTTCAGAGACTCCCTGGCTGGGCTTCTTCATTTGTGGAATTGATCTTTTTGTGCTCAGTTTATTTATTTATTTTTTCAAATTAATATGAAGGTACAACATTTAGGTTACATTGTTCTCACTTCTAGGGCAAAGTTCCATTTGTAGAAGAGCCCCTCACCCAAGGGGTGTGTTATACACCCTCACAATGTGCACATTAGGTGAGATCCCACCTCCTGCCCTCCCTCCCTCTGCCTTACGTCCTCCCCCCTCCAGCTTCCCTGTACCCCAGAACTGGACTATAATAATGTTTTATTGTTCTTAGGAACATGTAATTGTTTATATATTGATTTCATATTAGTATGGAGTACACTGGATATTCATCTTTCCATTCTTGGGATACTTCACTAAGAAGAATGTATTTCTTTCTTTTTTTTTTTTGAAGCAGAGTCTCAAGCTGTCACCCTGGGTAGAGTCTTGTGGAGTCATTGCTCACAGCATACTCAAGCTCATGCTTGAAGCTCAAGTGACCCTCTTGCCTCAGTTTTTCTTTCTTTCTTTCTTTCTTTCTTTTTTTGTTTTTGTAGAGACAGAGTCTCACTTTACCACCCTCAGTAGAGTGCCGTGACGTCACAGGACTCACAGCAACCTCAGCTCTTGGGCTTCCACGATTCTCTGGCCTCAGCCTCCAGAGCAGCTGGGACTACAGGCGCTCGCCACAACGCCCGGCTATTTTTTTTTTTTTGTTGTTGTTGTTGCAGTTTGGCCGGGGCTGGGTTTGAACCTGCCACCTTTGGTATATGCGGCCAGCACCCTACTCACTGAGCCACAGGTGCCACCTTCAGTTTTTCTTTTTTTAGCTGGCATGGGCCAGGTTCGAACCTGCCACCCTCAGTGTATGTGGCTGGTGCCCTACCAACTGAGCTACAGGTGCTGCCATTTTTTTTTTTTTTTTTAATTGAGACAGAGTTTCACTATGTTGCCCTCGGTAGATTGCCATGGTGTCACAGCTCACAGTAACTCAAACTCTTGGGCTTAAGCAATTCTCTTGCCTTAGCTTCCCAAGTAGCTGGGACTACAGGCACCTGCCAAAATGCCCAGCAGTTCTTTTGTTGTAGTTGTCATTGTTGTTTTTAGCAGGCCTGGGATGAGTTCGAACCCACCAGCCCCGTGTATGTGGCCGGTGCCCTAACTGTTGCGCACAGGTGCCGAGCCAGAAGAATGTATTTCAGCTCCATCCAGGTAAATGTAAAAGATGTAAAGTCTCCATCTTTTTTAATGACTGCATAATATTCTATGGTATACATATAACTACAGTTTGTTGATCCATTCATGGGTTGATGGGCACTTAGGTTGCTTCTATGACTTGGTTATTAAGAATTGTGTGCTCAGCTCGGTGCCTGTGGTTCAAATGGCTAAGGTGCCACCACATACACCTGAGCTGGCAGGTTCGAATCCAGACGGGGCCTGCCAAACAACAATGATGGCTGCAACCAAAAAATAGCCGGGCATTGTGGCAGGCGCCTGTGGTCCCAGCTACTTGGGAGGCTGAGGCAAGAGAATCGCTTAAGCCCAGGAACTGGAGGTTGCTGTGAGCTGTGATGCCACAGCACTCTATTGAGGGTGAAACTCTGTCTCAAAAAAAAAAAAAAAAAAAAAAAAAAATAAAGTTCTATAACAGAAAAAACAAAAATGGAAAAAACTTGCAAAACAGGGTGCTAGATATATAGCTAATAATCTGTGCCATAAAATTACACAGTTTCTATACCATGTACCAGCTATCCTGAACCTTCTTAGCTCTTGGTAGGGACAAAAATATCCTAAAATCTTGGTGGTACCTGTAGCTCAAAGGAGTAGGGCACTGGCCCCATATGCTGGAGGAGGTGGGTTCAAACCCAGCCCCTGCCAAAAACTGCAAAAAAAAAAAAAAAATCCTAAAGAGACAAAATTAAAAACAATAATAACAATCAGAACAAACCTTTCTGAGGTATTTAAAAAGAAAATATAAATGTTGAAAGTGTGACCGATGGCTAGAATGTGAAGGTATTTCTAAATTATTCAATTGTTCTATCACCAACTTTTGTTATTGGATTTACTGTGTGAGTGTATTTCTTGGCCAACAGTATAGTGATTTCTAACCGTGGTAAGAAAATAGCCAGATTGTGTGTTTGGAAATATGTATAAATACATATTATGTTTAAAGAATGGTGAATACAGGCAAAAATGAGAAAATAGGCCTTTGCAGAAATTTTAACTGTGCAGGTTGTATTTTTCACAGCTTTCAAACAGTTGGGCAGAGTTCAAAGTGTCTAATTAATCAGTGATGGCACAGAGATCAGAAGTAGCATGTTCTTAAATATAATTGCATCTGTGATGCACTGGTGTTTAATCAAGTCGTACATCTATTAGACAAACTTGCAGCTTGTAAGTGAAGGGAAATCTCACAAAAGTTCAACATTTGGGAGACTGTTTTCTTCTTTTTTAAAAAATTTCAAATTAAAAAAAAATTTCAAGTTAATATGAGGGTATAAATTGTTAGATTACATTGTTCTCACCTCCAAGGTAAAGTTCCAGTTGTAAAAGAGACCCTCACCAAGAGGGTGTGGTATACACCCAGGCATTGTGCCCATTAGGTGAGATCCCACTGAATGCTCTCCCTCCTTTTGTCAATCTTCCTCCCACTTCCCCTCTCCCTCCTCCCCCCTGCCTCCGTATAAGAATATATTTGTGTTTTAGGCTTAGTGCCCATAGCTCACGGTTAGGGAGCCAGCCACATGCACAGGGGCTGGTGGGTTTGAACCCAGCCAGGGCCTGCTAAACAACAATGACAACAAAAACAACAAAAAAATAGCCAGGCATTGTGGCGGGAGCCTGTAGTCAGCTATTTGGGGGGCTGAGGCAAGAGAATCCTTAAGCCTAAGAGTTTGAGTTTGAGGTTGCTGTAAGCTATGACACCAGGGCACTCTACCGAGGACGACATAGTGAGACTCTGTCTCAATAAATAAATAAATACATTTGTGTTTTATCGTTCATATGAGCATGTATTTAAATATTGGTTTCATATTAGTATTGAGTGCATTGGATATTTATTTTTCTATTCTTGTGATACTTTACTAAGAACAATGTTTCAACTCCATCCAGGGAAACAAAAGATGTAAAGTCTCCATCTTTTTTCATGGCTGAATAGTATTACAACTCAGCAAACTGCTTCTGCCTCAGACCTGGGACCCTACCCACAAAGGCCATCAGTGGCTTCTGTGCCTCTGGCATTAACGGTGAAAGCAATTCAGACCTAAGAGGAATTCCTTGGGCAACCTCCAAACACACATCAATATAATAGCTACCTCTACTTTCAGGTTTAGTATTTACAAGGGAAGAGCTGAAACCAGAGAAACAAGTTAGAGCTAGGTCTGAGTCCTTCTTGACACATGAAAGTTCAGTTTATTCAGTCTGATAACTAACGTGTGAAAGCCAGATGAGCAGAGCTCCAGGCACCTGTCTGCTCTCCTCTATGTTATTAATAGCTTTGGGCTCCTGCTCTCCGCGCTTGGCAGAACGCTTCCCAGCCTAGAACCCTATTGGAGTCTGCCTTTGCCACCTGTTTTGCCTGGCTATGCTAAGCAGCCATGCTCCCACCTCACCTGTCAGCATAAGGCCAGTGAGGACACTTGGGCATTAATTCCACCATTGGGATATCCAGGCAGAAGCATTCCGGCTGGAAAAGGGATTTCCTTTCAAGGCCAATTCCTAAATCCCTGTGCCACCTTGTAGGTATGACTGAGAGAGGAGCTGGTTATGACAAGCCCTGCTGAGATCAGCTGGAATCGCCTCCTGCTTGCTTGCTACAGGCTGTTCGTGACTGATGTGCCATATGTACCAAGCCCATCTGCATTCATCCATCCAGGACAATGAGGAAGAGGTCTGAGAACAGAAGAGTGTCTGCCTCAATACTAGGACCAAATCCTCGGACATGTATAATGGTTAGTTACACAAAATGTTTTTTGAGAATCAGAATCTTAGTCTAGTCTTTTTTTCTTCCAGAGTCTCACATTGTTGCCCCGGGGTACAATGCCATGGTGTCAGCTCAAAGCCTTGGGTTCAAGTGATTCTCTTGCTTCAGCCTCCTGTTGTGGCAGGACTACAGGTGCCTGCCACAATGCCCAGCTATTTTTAGAGACAGGGTCTCCCTTTTGCTCAGGCTGGTCTTGAACTCCTGAGCTCAGGCGATCCACCCATGTAGGTCTCCCAGAGTGCTAGGATTATAGGCATGAGCCACCTCACCCAGCCTCTTAATCCAGTCTTACGGATACCATCTAGAGATAAGAACAGGCTTCTTCAGTTCAGGACTAGCTCCCACAACCAGCTCATAATGCTGCCCTCTTGCAGGCCATGGGACAGACTCCTATCCACCATGAGGAGCAGGGAGGATACACAGCCACTCTCTTCTATCTAATCTGCCTGGACAAGTCACTCCATGGCTAGTCTCCAACTTCCAACCCCAAGGACACACTCAACCTTGTATTCCACCTCTAAAAGCCTTGTGAATAACAGAAGTAAGGTCTTTACTAATGTATGAATTGGTGTAGTATTTCTATTCTATTTCTAAATCCTCCCAGGGGGCAGAAATCCATTCGGTGTGATCTTCATGTCACCTGCCCTGAGGGTATACCTATTCTAATAAACCATATCATGGAAGTGGAAGGCATTCTCTTCACTGGTTAAATCATATAAGTTACATCTTCTTCTGGAATCCACACAGAGAGGAACACGATGATTGCTTTGGAAACATTAAAGGTCAGTTTAAGCAATTTAACACTTAACAGGAGCCAAGAGAAATAAGGAAAAACATCACTCCCCAAACAGCTGGCACACACCAAGCATAACCAGAACTATGTAAATACAGATAAAGCCATCGGCAAGATTACCAAAAAGTGACTTTGGAAAATTCCAGGCGAGAAGGTAACCAGAGTTGAGGTACATATCAAGGAAGCATGACGTCAATCTTCCAGCTGCAGCTCCATCCCCTTTCTTAAAGCTTCATTTGTTAAAGTTCAGCCAGTCTGCTAATTTGTTGGGAACGAGACCATGTGTAAACTAAGACATCCTAATGGCAAAGGCAGCATGACAAATAGTTATTATGAGCTTGCCTTACTCACTCGACCTGCCGTGAAAGAAACTGTGGCAGCTACCTTAGCTTCCTCAGGTGTTTACATATCCTCAAACTGCACAAGCCCTGTCCTTAGGAAAAGGTACTGATGGCGACAAACCTGGTAATAAATTCCAATCAGTCAGTGGGATCAGAGGTGGTAGCTTTAGCAAGCCTCACAGGTGTGTGGAATTCTGGGCACTACATTAAAAGGAGACCTCTCCATGGACTTGTCAGCTGGGGTACAGCTCATCTGCTGTACTGAGGACAGGTCTCTCACTGCAGTTCGCTAACATATACTTACTTTTCAGGGAGAATAAGAAGATGGAAGAGCCTCCAACTGGAATGCTCTCTGGTAGGTATCTGGATCAACACCTTGCTTCCTTAGCTGTCTGCTCATGTCACTCATCATGAAGCTTTTCCTGTCCATCTGAGTCATGTATAATAACAAGCTTTCTTTGTGCCCCTTATCCAGTCTTAACTGACACAGAGTAAGTCTTTGATAAATATTTAAGTTAATTAACAAATGAATGGATTGGGCACCTATAATCCTAGCGCTGTAGGAAGTGGAGACAGGTGGATCCCTTGAGCTCAGGAGTTCGAGACCAGCCTGAGCAAGGATGAAACCCCTTCTCTTCTAAAAATAGAAAAATTACCTGGGCATTGTGGTGGGTGCCTATAGCCCCAGCTTCAGGAGACTGAGGCAGGAGGATTGCTTGAACCCAGAAGTTTGAGGCTACTATGAGCTAGGGTAATCCCATGGCACTGTAATCTGGGACAACAGAGTGAGACGAAAGAGAGAGAGAGAGAGAGAGAGAGAAAGAGGAAGAGGGAAGGAGGGAGGGAGGGAGGGAAAGAGAAAGAAAGAGAGAAAGAAAGAGAAAGAAAGAAAGAAAGAAAGAAAGAAAGAAAGAAAGAAAGAAAGAAAGAAAGAAAGAAAGAAAGAAA